>JARQOD010003446.1:0-64803 GCA_033576555.1 Oophaga sylvatica | reverse complement strand
TGCACTTCACCTTCCTGCAGACTGACTGACTGAGCCCTCTAAGATGGCTGCACTGAACTAAACTAGATGTTTCCTGTGTAACTGTCTTTTATATATCTAAAACAGCTCCCTCTGGTGGTCTTTGGGATAAGTGAACGTGTGTGCATGTGTATAATGACCTCTAGTGGGATATTCTTTCAGTGCACCCTTCTGGGAGATATGGATTCAGTCGCAGCTGGGCTCCACTCTGGTGCCTTTGAAGTCCCTCGAACCTCAAGGTGTAGGATCCTTCAAAGGCTTGCTGTGGTGCATAAACCTACTATTCGGCCACCCCTAAACAGTGCTCACAAGCAGAAATGGTTGCAGTGAGCCCAGACATACATGAAGACTAATTTTTAAACAGTCTTGTTTATTGATGAGTGTCGAGCAACCCTGGATGGTCCAGATGGATGGAATAGTGGATGGTTGGTGGATGGCCACCATGTCCCAACAAGGCTGCGACGTCAGCAAGGAGGTGGAGGAGTCATGTTTTGGGCTGGAATCATGGGAAAACAGCTGGTAGGGCCCTTTAAGGTTCCGAAGGTGTGGAAATGACCTCTGAAAAGTATTTAGAGATTCTGACTGACAACTTTCTTCCATGGTATAAAAAGCAGAAATGTGCCTTCAGGAGCAAAATCATCTTCATGCATGACAATGCACCATCTCATGCTGCAAAGAATACCTCTGAGTCATTGGCTGCTATGGGCATAAAATGAGATAAACTTGTGGAGCCCAGCTGTGCTTGGAATCCTAATCTCCAGAAGGGTGCACTGAAGGTAACCACCACTAGAGGTCCTGTATATACATTCACACACCTTCACCCATCCCTAGAGCCACCAGAGGGAGCTGTTTTAGCCATATATAAGGAGGGTGAAGACACTGAAGCTAGAGTAGTTTTTCAGTCACCTCAGAGGGTGAAGTGAAGAGCAGACGGTCTAAGCTTGGGAGTGTTGTGAGCGCAGAGAGCGCAGAAAGTGTGCAAGCTGGCACACGGAGCAGAGCTCAAAGAGGAGTTCAGCTGTTTAAGAAGGAATCTGAAGTCTGCAGCTTGAAGCTTAGTTCAAACGTGTGGAGGCTAGTAAAAGTGGAACAGAAACCACTCCAGCCTAGTCAGAACTGAGTCAAGTGAGTTCAGCTCAGTGAGCAAGTGTGCCGACGCTTAGCGGTGAAGAAGGAGAAGAAGCAGCCCACCATCTGCCAGTGTGTGATAGTGTGAGGGCCCGAGTAGGACGAAAGGCGAGTGGAAAGCAAGTGAGGGATAGAGGAGCCTAAACAGCTCATCCCCATCATTACAAGCGGACACCGGGTCCGAGCTTACTGGAATCTTCACGACCAGTAGGAAAAACCGGAAACCCTGCGGGACTACAAGTCGCAGGAGCCCATAAGTGTTGATACGTAACTGGGTCAGGAAGACAGGAGTCTGGCTGGATCCGCCATTAAAGACTGTGTTCTTTCAAGAGAAGGCTCTACCACAAGGTCAGCCGGGCGTAGAGTTGGAGACAGACTCAGACCTAGTTTCACACAGGTCAGAGACTCACATTATAGAAGTAAGGAGGCCCTACACCTACTCAGTGGAGGGAGACTGGATGTGCACCCTTCACCCTGCAGCGCCCCGGGACGTGCCTGCAATAACATCTTCAGTAAAGGTACAGAAAGAGACTTCTGTGTGTGTGTCCATCTTATTACTTCTACTGTCGGATTCTCCTCCGTCCTGCACCCTTACACACTCATCTACCCTGAAGGACCCAGCCTTACCTGTCGAAGGCTTAACACCTTGCTGCCCAATACCAACCCTTCAGCGGACCTATACAGCAGCGCTGGTCACCCTGACCAGGCACCACAGGTGGCGTCACGAACATCCTACAAACCATTTAATCCCCTGTAAATATCCCCTTTTTGAGGTGAGTCCCAGGGCCACGGACCGAGCTGCAGCTACCGTGACATCCCCCATAGAAGTGAACGGGCTCGGTGCCGAGTACCCCACAGCCCTGGCGGGTGACTCAAACTCATGTTGTGGCCACCATCTTCCCCTGACCTCAACCCTATAGAGAACCTTTGGAGTATCATCAAGCAAAAGATCTATGAGGGTCGGAGGCAGTTCACATCAAAACCGCAGCTCTGGGAGGCTATTCTGGCTTCATGCAAAGAAATACAAGCAGAAACTCTCCAAAAACTCACAAGTTCAATGGATGCAAGAATTGTGAAGGTGATATCAAAGAAGGGTTCCTATGTTAACATGTAACTTGGCCTGTTAGGATGTTTTGGAGTTAAATAGCTTTTTTGTTCAGTGAATGTGATTTCCTAATGCTGCAAATTCCACAAATGAGCATTTTCAGTTCTTTAAAACATATCAAATGTTTAGAAATTCTACTGCGCCTAATAATTTGGAACAGTGCATTTTGAGTTTTTATTCATTTTGGAGATTATACTGTTATCATTGGAAGGTTTCTTCAATAAAATTCGATGTATACTCTAACGGGTGATGACTTTTATTAGACTGACTGTCATTTGCAAAGACCACTTAGGAAAATCAGAGAAAAATATAATTTGCATAATAATTTGGCACATGGTGTGTTATATATATATATATATATATATATATATATATATATATGTATTCTATGTGTATATATCTATTCTTTTATAACCTGTCAGTGTAATTTTACTGTACACCGTACATGAATTGCCGGCCTTTCAAAGGACACGGATGCGTAAAAATCGGACAGCACTTGCATGGTGCGAGTGCTGTGCTATTTTTTTTTCTCGCATCCATTGACTTGCATTGGCGAGTCTCGTCCGAGATACGCAGCAAGTCGCAGCATGCTGCGATTTTTTTTCTCAGTCCGATTTCAGCTGAGAAAAAAATCGCAGATGAGATGTCACCTATTGAATAACATTGGTCAGAGTGCTATCTGATTTTTTATCGGATTGCACTCGTCCGTTTTTCTCGCAAATGAGTATGAGCCCTAAAGTTATGAAACAGCTGGTTAAACTAGTGGAAAGCTAATTACAACATGAGTGGGAAAAAGCGAGGTCATGGTAGAAGGGGGAATAGGCTTGGTGTTCGAAGTGTATGTGGATTAGCTGTTAATGTTAATGGAAGCTCAACTGAACAAACACCGTCCTGTCCTATCCAAAGACCACTGACAACATCTGTTACTGGACGGGCTACTCAACTCCCTTTCTTTTGCAGCTACACAGTGGTCCGCCTTCTAAATGAGGCTCAGAAAAAGCATGTGCTCCACTGCTCCACTGGATGGCAAGCGCTGCATCAAGTGGCCTCTCCTCCTCTTCCTGGATGGAAGGATTTTGACTGTTATTGAAAAGAAGGGTGGCTCTATTATAGTCTATTGGTCTCTGTTTAAATGTTAGAAGAAAACAATAATTGAGATGAGAAAGCTTATATTTTTTATTTAGTTGCCTAATAATTCTGCACACTACTAGTTGCCCAATAATTCTAAAAACATAGATATTCTCCTAGGAAATACAAAATTTCACTTTAACTTTCCTAAACATTCAAGTTTCAGGTTCGTTAACCTTTTAGATTGACCAACAGCACTGTAGTTGTTCAATAAGAAAATTATTCATTAAAAATGCAAATTGCTTAATATTGTAATTTTGCATAGTGTATATAAGACTTACTGTAAATAACTGGTTATAGGATTCTTATGAGAGTAAGGGGTTTAAATCTGGTTAAATCCTTTAATCCCATAAGAATGAAAGGCAGTATGGACAATTTATGCAATTTTTCTTTTCAACACTTAAAAAAACAGCACTTTTGTAATATGTGTATGATATTTAATTGTAGTACGTGGCCATAATGAGTAACCTCTTATACTCTGGTCTGAAACATGTAATTCTGGTGGGGCATATATTCACTGATAGCAGTCTTACTAACAATGGTGAAGAGTTAAGAAAAAGTATATAGATAAGTTACTCCTTTTTAGGAAATAAGGACTAAACCATATATACATAAAACAACTCTTATATGTCTTTATTATATGAGTATTATCCACAATAGTTTGATGCATTTTATTACCTATCTGTTGCACACTGTGTAATACAACTAAACAAGCCATACCCCATGCATAACACTCCTTTTCTTGCACATTTGCTGAACAGATTGTAAGGATGCTGCTGTATAGGTCCTGGATGGGAAATATGTGTCACCAAGGTGGTTAGCCTCTGTGATGTAAGCCTGGTGACAAGGCACCAGCAAAGTACTTGCTTAGAAGTTTTTTCAGTGGGCCGGGATTTAGGGGTCCGAGTTTTAGAAGCAGCCAGAAGGGCTGGCAGTTCCCATATTTCCACTCAAGGTTTTGAACGGCCTATTTAAGGAAGCTCAGGCAGAGTCTATCTGTGTGTGGAGGTTAAAATACCTGTTGCGTACTTGTCAGCCTCTGGATTTACCTTTGAATGGGTGAGCCCGCTCTGTGAACCTGTACCTGATATATGAATTGTTCTGTTTACTTTTTCCTTTTGTGTCAAGAAAAGGCTGTTTTGTTTTGTGAGCTGGGACAGTTTATGGACTTTTAACCCCTTAACGACCGCCGATACGCCTTTTAACGGCGGTCATTAAGGGTACTTAAACCACAGCGCCGTTAATTAACGGCGCTGTGGAAAAAGTGAATAGCGCCCCCAGAGGCGCATTTTCTCCGGGGTCTCGGCTACCGGGGGTAGCCAAGACCCCAGAGAACATGAATCGGGTCGGTTTTTACCGACACCGATGTTGCGATCGCCGTTATTAACCCTATAACGGCGACCGCAAAAAAAAAAAAAAAAAAAGTTGTGTCATTTAATTTCTTTGTCCCCTGATGTCATCGGACATCAGAGGACAGAGAAAAAGGGTCCCCGGGACCCCCATGTGGCCCCCGATGTCCTGTATGTGGCCCCAGGGCACTCCGGTGTCCCCCGGGGCCGGCGCGATGAAGAAAATGGCGGGCGCATGCTCAGTGCGCCCGCCGCTATGTGCCGCTGTGTCCTGGGGGGGATGGGCAAATATTCTCTGGGGTCTCGGCTACCGAGACCCCAGAGAACATGATCCGGGTCGGTATTCACCGATCCCGGTGTTGCGATCGCATCTATGCAAGCATAGATGCGATCGCAAAAAAAAAAAAAAAAAAAAAAGATTTCTCTCCCCTCTGATGTGATCGCACATCAGAGGGGAGAAAATGAGGGTCCCCCGGTCCCCCGATCGCCCCCCGTATACTTACCGGTGTCCTCCGTCCTCCCGCAGGCCCCAGGATCCCGGCGTCTTCTTCCTGCAAAAAAAAAAATGGCGGGCGCATGCGCAGTGCGCCCGCCGATCTGCTTGGCGGCAGATTCAAAAATGATTTCATTCATTCTCCAGAAAGTGCATTTTGATCACTGTGATAAACTATCACAGTGATCAAAATAAAAAAAACAGTACATAACCCCCCATTTATCACCCCCTTAGTTAGGGACATATAATAAAAAATAGAAATTATATTTATTTTCATTTTTCTGTTAGGGTTAGGGTTATAATTAGGGTTAGGGTTAGCATTAGGGTTAGGGTTAGCATTAGGGTTAGGGTTATAATTAGCGTTAGGGTTAAGCTGGGTTCATACTGCGTTATGGCAGTCCGTTAGACGGACTGCGTTACACCGCGGTATAACGCGGTGTAACGCAGTCCGTTAACGCTGCCATTCACCCCCATTTGAGGGCGCATCGCGACGCATGCCGTAAAGCGGGATGCGTTTGCGACGTGCCATCATTCAGTGACGGAGCCTCGGACGCGGGCTGCAGCGTCTGGGCTCCGTCACCGCTAGCGCAGATGAATCATCTGCTGATTCCTCTGCGCTAGCGGGTATAGCATAACGCGATCGTGTTATGCTATACCGTTACCAGCCCGTCAACGCTATGTGTTGAACGGGCTGGTAAAACGCAAAATGAACCTAGCCTTAGGGTTAGGGTTATAATTAGGGTTATAATTAGGGTTAAGGTTACAATTAGGGTTAGGGTTAAAATTAGGGTTAGGGTTACAATTAAGGTTAGGGTTGGAATTAGGGTTGGGATATAGGTTAGGATTAGGGTTGGGATTAGGGTTAGGGGTGTGTTGGGGTTAGGGTTGGAGCTAGAATTGAGGGATTTCCACTATTTAGGCACATCAGGGGGTCTCCAAACACGACGTGGCGTTCAAAAAGTCAAATGGCGCTCCCTCCCTTCCGAGCCCTGCCGTGCGCCCAAACAGTGGTTTACCCCAACATATGGGGTATCAGCGTACTCAGGACAAATTGCACACCAATTTTTTGTGGTTCTAATTTCTCCTGTTACCCTTGGGAAAATAAAAAATAGCTGGCTAAAAAAATCATTTTTGAGAAAAAAAATGATTTTTTATTTTCACATCTCTGCGTTTATAAATTTCTGTGAAACACTTGGGGGTTCAAAGTGCTCACCACACATCTAGATAAGTTCCTTAAGGGGTCTAGTTTCCAAAATGGGGTCACTTGTGGGGGGTTTCCACTGTTTAGACACATCAGGGGGTCTCCAAACACGACGTGGCTTTCAAAAAGTCAAATGTCGCTCCCTCCCTTCCGAGCCCTGCCGTGCGCCCAAACAGTGGTTTACCCCAACATATGGGGTATCAGCATACTCAGGACAAATTGCACACCAATTTTGGGGTTCTAATTTCTCCTGTTACCCTTGGGAAAATAAAAAATAGCTGGCTAAAAAAAACATTTTTGAGAAAAAAAATGATTTTTCATTTTCACGGCTCTGCGTTTATAAATTTCTGTGAAACACTTGGGGTTCAAAGTGCTCACCACACATCTAGATAAGTTCCTTAAGGTGTCTAGTTTCCAAAATGGGGTCACTTGTGGGGGGTTTCCACTGTTTAGACACATCAGGGGGTCTCCAAACACGACGTGGCTTTCAAGAAGTCAAATGTCGCTCCCTCCCTTCCGAGCCCTGCCGTGCGCCCAAACAGTGGTTTACCCCAACATATGGGGTATCAGCGTACTCAGGACAAATTGCACACCAATTTTGGGATTCTAATTTCTCCTGTTACCCTTGGAAAATAAAAAATAGCTGGCTAAAAAAAACATTTTTGAGAAAAAAAATGATTTTTCATTTTCACGGCTCTGCGTTTATAAATTTCTGTGAAGCACTTGGGGGTTCAAAGTGCTCACCACACATCTAGATAAGCTCCTTGGGGGTCTAGTTTCCAAAATGGTGTCACTTGCAGGGGGTTTCTACTGTTTAGGTACATCAAGGGCTCTGCAAACACAACATGACGCCCGCAGAACATTCCATCAAAGTCTGCATTACAAAATGGCGCTCCTTCCCTTCCAAGCACTCCCATGCGCCCAAACAGTGGTTTCACCCCACATATGGGGTATCAGCGTACTCAGGAAAAATTGCACAACAACTTTTTGGGTCCAATTTCTCCTGTTACCCTTGGGAAAATAAAAAAAATAGCGGGCTAAAGAATCATTTTTGAGGAAAAAAATGATTTTTTATTTTCACGGCTCTACGTTTATTAATTTCTGTGAAGCACTTGGGGGTTCAAAGTGCTCACCACACATCTAGATAAGTTCCTTAAGGGGTCTAGTTTCCAAAATGGTGTGATTTGTGGGGGGTTTCGACTGTTTAGGCGTATCAGGGGCTCTCCAAACGCGACATGGCGTCCAATTTCAATTCCAGCCAATTTTGGTTTGAAACAGTCAAACGGCGCTCCTTCACTTCCAAGCCCTGCCGTGCGCCCAAACAGTGGTTTACCCCCACATATGGGGTATCGGCATGCTCAGGACAAATTGCACAAAAACTTTTGGGGTCTTGTTACCCTTGGGAAAATAAATATTGGGGTAAACAGATCGTTTTTGTGGAAAAAATATGATTTTTTATTTTCACGGTTCTATGTTATAAACTTCTGTGAAGCACTTGGAGGTTCAAAGTGCTCACCACACATCTAGATAAGTTCCTTAGGGGGTCTAGTTTCCAAAATGGGGTCACTTGTGGGGGTTTCCACTGTTTAGACACATCAGGACCTCTACAAACACGACATGACGTCCAGACAATTCTGCGCTGAAAAAGTCAAACGGCGCTCCTTCCCTTCCAAGCTCTGCCTTGCACCCAAACAGTGGTTTACCCCCACATATGGGGTATCAGAATGCTCAGGACAAATTGCACAAAAACTTTTGGGGTCTTGTTACCCTTGGGAAAATAAAAATTGGGGTGAAAAGATTGTTTTTGTGGAAAAAATATGATTTTTTATTTTCACTGTTCTATGTTATAAACTTCTGTGAAGCACTTGGAGGTTCAAAGTGCTCACCACACATCTAGATAAGTTCCTTAGGGGGTCTAGTTTCCAAAATGGGGTCACTTGTGATGGGTTTCCACTGTTTAGACACATCAGGGCCTCTACAAACGCGACATGGCGTCCAGCCAATTCTGCGTTGAAAAAGTCAAATGTCGCTCCTTCCCTTGCAACCTCTGCCGTGCGCCCAAAAAGTGGTTTACCCCCACATATGGGGTATCGGCTTAATCAGGAGAAATTGCACAACAAATTTTGTGGTTCATTTTTTCTTTTAACAGTTGTGAAAATAAAAAAAATAGGTTCCGAATTAAAGTTTTTGCAAAAAAAGTTAAATGCTAATTTTTTCCTTCCACATTGCTTCAGTTCCTGTGAAGCACGTAAAGGGTTAATAAACTTCTTGAATGTGGTTTTGAGCACCTTGAGGGGTGCAGTTTTTAGAATGGTGTCACTTTTGGCTATTTTCTATCATATAGACCCCTCAAAGTGACTTCAAATGTGAGGTGGTCCCTAAAATAAAAATGGTGTTGTAAAAATGAGAAATCGCTGGTCAACTTTTAACCCTTATAACTTCGTAACAAAAAAAAATTTTGGTCCCAAAATTGTGCTGATGTAAAGTAGACATGTGGGAAATGTTATTTATTAAGAAATTTGTGTGGCATATCTCTCTGATTTAAGGGCATAAAAATTTAAAGTTTGAAAATTGTTAAATTTTCAAAATTTTCGCCATATTTCCGTTTTTTTCATAAATAAACACAAGTCATATCAAAGAAATTTTACCACTAACGTGAAGTACAATATGTCACGAAAAAACAATCTCAGAATCAGCGGGATTCGTTAAAGCGTTCCTGAGTTATAACCTCATAAAGTGACAGTGGTCAGAATTGTAAAAATTGGCCGGGTCATTAAGCTGCAAAATGGCTCTGTCACTAAGGGGTTAATAAACCACTCACTGTTTGAACACAAAACTTGCTGACTGTGTCTGTCTACCCAATCCGCTGCCAGAGAGAGTGAACCTTACAAGATCTTTAAGTGTCTGTACCATTATGTAAAATTCACCTTTTCCTGATTTCTGTTTAAGATTGTCTTCCAGTAAGTTTCAAACATCATTCTTTTTTGGGGTAAATGTGCTATACCTTATTTTTGCAGATAGTTCACAGACCCAGTACAATCAATGAGCCTCACACATCAAATTTGCCGGCGTAAGTCAATGGTTCTGTGAAAAAAAACAGATAGCAAACGGATGTCACTCTACATTTTACTGCTTAAGAGGCAGCAAAAGCTAAGATATTTGTTTCTTCGTATGAGAAAAATTGATGTAAAAACTGACATGAACAGAAACTGGATTCGGCTCGCTGAAGAAAACCACAGATTATATATCCTGCATGAGTTAATAAAAACAACATGTGAAACCAGCCAAAGAGGATGTGCACACGCTTTTAGATATGGGAGCACCCGCCTCAAGCAAAGTCACTTCAGGAAGATGTAGGAGGTTGTGTTCCTGAAGTGACTTCATCAGTGTTCTTGCTGTCGCTTTTGCGGCAGCCATACCGCCAGCATCTTTTACTCTATACTTTTAAGAATAGAGAGCTTCCTAGTGGAAAGTTGCCTGAAGATTGAGCATGTGACTTCCAACCCTGTGGTGGTTAAAAGATATAACATAAGACAGAACACGTGAACAGCAACCTTGTTTTGACATTGCTGTGCATTATGTTCATTTTATTGGGAGAATTTGCTCCGCCTGATAAAGACGCTTTGTGCACATAGCTAAAACAGATACATTTAGGCTAAGATTTGTGCTCACAGTTCTACTTTCTTGCTCCATCATAAGAGCAGAATTACTAAGAAGAACTAAGAATGATGGAGTGCTGGAATTGTCACACAATGAAAATTAACTGCTCATACTGACTTTTAACCCCTTCACCCCCAAGGGTGGTTTACACGTTAATGACCGGGCCAATTTTTACAATTCTGACCACTGTCTCTTTATGAGGTTATAACTCTGGAACGCTTCAACGGATCTTCGCGATTCTGAAACTGTTTTCTCGTGACATATTGTAATTCACGTTAGAAGTTAAATTTCTTCGATATAACTTGCGTTTATTTTTGAAAAAAACGCAAATATGGCGAAAATTTTTAAAATTTTGCAATTTTCAAACTTTGAATTTTTATTCCCTTAAAACAGAGAAATATATCACACAAAATAGTTAAGAAATAACATTTCCCACATGTCTACTTTACATCAGCACAATTTTGGAACCAAAATTTTTTTTTGTTAGGAAGTTATAAGGGTTAAAAGTTGACCAGCGATTTCTCATTTTTACAACAAAATTTACAAAGCCATTTTTTTAGGGACCACCTCTCATTTGAAGTCACTTTGAGGGGTCTATATGGCAGATAATACCCAAAAGTGACACCATTCTAAAAACTGCACCCCTCAAGGTACTCAAAACCACATTCAAGAAGATTATTAACCCTTCAGGTGCTTCACAGGAACTAAAGCAACGTGGAAGGAAAAAATGAATATTTAACTTTTTAGCCACAAAAATGATCTTTTACAAACTTTTTTTTTATTTTCACAAGGGTAAAAGGAGAAAATGGACAGATAAGGTTGTTATGCAATTTCTCCTGAGTACGCCAATACCCAATATGTGGGGGAAAACCACTGTTTGGGCACACGGCAGAGCTCGTAAGGGAAGGAGCGCCGTTTGACTTTTTCAAACTAAAATTGGCGGGAATTGAGATTGGACGCCATGTCGTGTTTGGAGAGCCCCTGATGCGCCTAAACAGTGGAAACCCCCACAAGTGACACCATTTTGGAAACTAGACCCCCTAAGGTACTTATCTAGATCTGTTGTGAGCACTTTGAACCCCCAAGTGTTTCACAAAAGCTTATAATGCCTGGGTGTGAAAAAAAAAAAAACAATTTTCCACAAAAATGATTTTTTAGTCCCAAATTTTTGAATTTTCCCAAGGAAATTGGACCCAAAAAGTTGTTGTCCAATTTGTCCTGAGTACGCTGATACCCCATATGTGGGGGGGGAACTGTTTGGGTGCACGGCAGGGCTTGGAAAGGAAGTAGTAACATTTTGGAGTGCAGACGTTGATGGGGGTCATGTTCCGTTTGCAGTGCCCCAGATGAGCCTAAACATGGAAACCCCCCACAAGTGACCCCATTTTGGAAACTAGACCCCCTAAGGAACTTATCTAGATCTTTGGTGAGCACTTTGAACCCCCAAGTGCTTCACACAAGTTTATAATGCCCGGGCATGAAAATAAAAAATCCTATTTTTTTCCCACAAAAATTATCTTTTAGTCACTAATTTTTTATTTTCCCAAGGGTAACAGGAGAAATTGGACCACATAAGTTGTTGTCCAATTTGTCCTGAGTACGCTGATACCCCATATGTGGGGGGGAACCACTGTTTGGGCGCACGGCAGAGCTCGGAATCGAAGGAGCACCATTTGACTTTTTCCAACCAAAATTGGCTGGAATTGAGATTGGATGCCATGTTGCATTTGGAGAGCCCCTGATGTGCCTAAACAGTGGAAACCCCCCACAAATGACCCCATTTGGGAAACTAGACCCCCTAAGGAACTTTTCTAGATCTTTGGTGAGCAATTTGAACCCCCAAGTGCTTCACACAAGTTTATAACGTAGAGCCGTAAAATTTAAAAATCATATTTTTTCCACAAAAATGATCTTTTCACCCCAATTTTTATTTTTCCAAGGGTAACAAGACTCTAAAAGTTATTGTGCAATTTGTCCTGAGTGCGCTGATACCCCATATGTGGGGGTAAACCACTGTTTGGGTGCATGGCAGAGTTTGGAAGGGAAGGAGCGCCGTCTGACTTTTTCAACGCGGAATTGGCTGGACGCCATGTCGTGTTTGGAGAGCTCCTGATCTGCCTAAACAATGGAAACCCCCATAAATGACACCATTTTGGAAACTAGACCCCTCAAGGAACTTATCTAGATGTGTGGTGAGAACTTTTAACCCCCAGGTGTTTCACTAAAGTTTATAACGTACAGCCGTAAAATAAAAAATCTTTTTTTTTTTTACAAAAATGATTTTTTCGCCCCAATATTTTATTTTCACAAGGGTAACAGAAGAAATTGGAACCCAAAAGTTGTTGTCCAATTTGTCCTGAGTACGCTGATACCCAATATGTGGGAGAAAACTACTGTATGGGCGCACGTCAGGGCTCGGAAGGGAAGTAGTGACGTTTTGGATTGCAGACTTTGATGGAATGGTCTGGGGCGTCATGTCACATTTGGAGAGCCCCTGATGCACCTATACAGTGGAAACCCCCACAAGTGACCCCATTTTGGCAAATAGACCCCACAAGGAACTTATCTAGATGTGTGGTGAGCACTTTGAACCCCGAAGTGCTTCACAGAAGTTTATAACGTACAGCCGTAAAAATAAAAAATCTTTTTTTTTTTTACAAAAATGATTTTTTTCGCCCCCAATATTTTATTTTCACAAGGGTAACAGGAGAAATTGGACCCCAAAAGTTGTTGTCCAATTTGTCCTGAGTACGCTGATACCCAATATGTGGGAGAAAACTACTGTATGGGCGCACGTCAGGGCTCGGAAGGGAAGTAGTGACGTTTTGGATTGCAGACTTTGATGGAATGGTCTGGGGGCGTCATGTCGCATTTGGAGAGCCCCTGATGCGCCTAAACAGTGGAAACCCCCACAAGTGACCCCATTTTGGAAAATAGACCCCACAAGGAACTTGTCTAGATGTGTGGTGAGCACTTTGAACCCCGAAGTGCTTCACAGAAGTTTATAACGCACAGCCGTAAAAATAAAAAATCCTTTTTTTTTTTTTCAAAAATGATTTTTTTCCCCAATATTTTATTTTTACAAGGGTAACAGGAGAAATTGGACCCCAAAAGTTGTTGTCCAATTTGTCATGAGTACGCTGATATCCAATATGTGGGAGAAAACTACTGTATGGGTACACGTTGGGGCTCGGAAGGGAAGTAGTGACGTTTTGGATTGCAGACTTTGATGGAATGGTCTGGGGGCGTCATTTCGCATTTGGAGAGCCCCTGATGCGCCTAAACAGTGGAAATCCCCAACAAGTGACCCCATTTTGGAAAATAGACCCCACAAGGAACATATCTAGATGTGTGGTGAGCGCTATGAAGCCCCAAGTGCTTCACAGAAGTTTATAATGTACAGCCGTAAAAACAAAAAAATAATTTTTTTTGTACAAAAATGATATTTTCGCCCCCAGTTTTTTATTTTCCCAAGGGTAACAGAAGAAATAAGACAAATTGCACAATAACTCTTGGGGTCCAGAGTACGCTGATACCCCATATGTGGGGATAAACTACTGTTTGGACGCATGGCAGAGCTGAGAAGTGAAGGAGCACCGTTTGACTTTTTCAACGCAGAATTGGCTGGAATTGAGATCAGACGCCATGTCACATTTGGAGAGCCCCTGATGTGCCTAAACAGCGGAAACCCCCTAATTCTAACTCCAACCCTAACCCCCAACACACCCTAACCCTAGTCCCAACCCTAACCACAAACCTAACCCTAACACACCCCTAACCCTAGTCCCAACCCTAACCACAAACCTAACCCTAACACACCCCTAACCCTAATCCCAACCCTAATCCTAATCCTAACTTTAGCGCCAACCCTAACCCTAACTTTAGCCGCAACCCTAACCCTAATGGGAAAATAGAAATAAGTACTTTTTTTTAAATTTTATTATTTTTCCCTAACTAAGGGGGTGATAAAGGGGGGTTTGATTTACTATTTATAGCGGGTTTTTATGATTGGCAGCTGTCACGCTAAAAGACGCTTTTTATTGCAAAAAATAGTTTTTGCATCACCACATTTTGAGAGCTATAATTTTTGTATATTTTGGCCCACAGAGTCATGTGAGGTCTTATTTTTTGCGGGACGAGGTGACGTTTTTATTGTTACCATTTTTGAGCATGTGACATTTTTTGATCGCTTTTTATTTCGATTTTTGGGAGGTTAGAATGAATAAAAATCAGCAATTCATGAATTTATTTTGGGGGAGGCGTTTATACTGTTCCGCGTGTGGTAAAATTGATAAAGCAGTTAAATTCTTCGGGTCAGTACGATTATGGCGATACCTCATTTATATCATTTTTTTATGTTTTGGCGCTTTTATAGAATAAAACCAATTTTATATAAAAAATTATTATTTTTGCATCGCTTTATTCTGCGAGCTATAACTTTTTTATTTTTTCGTTGATGATGCTGTATGGCAGCTCGTTTTTTGCGGGACAAGATGGCGTTTTCAGCGGTACCATGTTTATTTATATCTGTCTTTTTGATCGCGTGTTATTCCACTTTTTGTTCGGCGGTATGATGATAAAGCATTGATTTTTTGCTTTGTTTTTTTTTTTTTTTAAGAGGTTCACTAAAGAGGTTAACTAGTGGGACAGTTTTATAGGGGGGGGTTGTTACGGACGCGGCAATACCAAATATGTGTACTTTTATTGTTTTGTTTTTTTTATTTACAGGAAAAAATGAATTTATTGGGGAATAATTTTTTTTTTTTATGATTTTTTTAAACAATTTTTATTTTTATTTTTTTAACTTTTTTACTTTGTCCCAGGGTGGGACATCACTGTATAGGGTAAGATCGCTGGTGTGACAGTGTGCACAGCACTCTTTTACACCAGCGATCGCTCTGGCATCGCTGCAGGCTTCTCAGTGCCTTTTTCGCCCCCAATATTTTATTTTCACAAGGGTAACAGGAGAAATTGGACCCCAAAAGTTGTTGTCCAATTTGTCATGAGTACGCTGATACCCAATATGTGGGAAAAACTACTGTATGGGTACACGTTGGGGCTCGGAAGGGAAGTAGTGATGTTTTGGATTGCAGACTTTGATGGAATGGTCTGGGGGCGTCATGTCGCATTTGGAGAGCCCCTGATGCGCCTAAACAGTGGAAACCCCCCACAAGTGACCCCATTTTGGAAAATAGACCCCACAAGGAACTTATCTAGATGTGTGGTGAGCGCTATGAAGCCCCAAGTGCTTCACATAAGTTTATAACGTACAGTCGTAAAAACAAAAAAATCATTTTTTTTTTAAAAAATGATATTTTTACCCACAGTTTTTTATTTTCCCAAGGGTAACAGAAGAAATAGGACAAATTGCACAATAACTCTTGGGGTCCAGAGTACGCTGATACCCCATATGCGGAGGTAAACTACTGTTTGGGCGCATGGCAGAGCTCAGAAGTGAAGGAGCACCGTTTGACTTTTTCAATGCAGAATTGGCTGGAATTGAGATCAGACGCCATGTCACATTTGGAGAGCCCCTGATGTGCCTAAACAGCGGAAACCCCCTAATTCTAACTCCAACCCTAACCCCCAACACACCCCTAACCCTAGTCCCAACCCTAACCACAAACCTAACCCTAACACACCCCTAATCCCAACCCTAACCCTAATCCTAACTTTAGCGCCAACCCTAACCCTAACTTTAGCCGCAACCCTAACCCTAACCCTAATGGGAAAATGGAAATAAATACATTTTTTTAATTTTATTATTTTTCCCTTACTAAGGGGGTGATAAAGGGGGTTTGATTTACTATTTATAGCAGGTTTTTATGATTGGCAGCTGTCACGCTAAAAGACGCTTTTTATTGCAAAAATAGTTTTTGCATCATCACATTTTGAGAGCTATAATTTTTGCATATTTTGGCCCACAGAGTCATGTGAGGTCTTATTTTTTGCGGGACGAGTTGACGTTTTTATTGGTACCATTTTTGAGCACGTGACGATTTTTGATCGCTTTTTATTTCGATTTTTGGGAGGTTAGAATGAACAAAAATCAGCAATTCATGAATTTCTTTTGGGGGAGGCGTTTATACCGTTCCGCGTGTGGTAAAATTGATAAAGCAGTTTTATTCTTCGGGTCAGTACGATTATGGGGATACCTCATTTATATCATTTTTTCATGTTTTGGCGCTTTTATAGAATAAAAACAATTTTATATAAAAAATAATTATTTTTGCATCGCTTTATTCTGCGAGCTATAACTTTTTTATTTTTTCGCTGATGATGCTGTATGATGGCTCGTTTTTTGCGGGACAAGATGACGTTTTCAGCAGTACCATGTTTTTTATATCGGTCTTTTTGATCGCGTGTTATTCCACTTTTTGTTCGGCGGTATGATGATAAAGCATTGATTTTTTGCTTCGTTTTTTTTTTTTTTTAAGGGGTTCACTAAAGGGGTTAACTAGTGGGACAATTTTATAGGGGGGGTCGTTACGGACGCGGCGATACCAAATATGTGTACTTTTATTGCTTTGTTTTTTTTTATTTACAGGAAGAAGTGAATTTATTGGGGAATATATATATTTTTTTTTATTTATTTTGGATTTTTTTTAAAACATGTTTATTTTTATTTTTTTAACTTTTTTACTTTGTCCCAGAGTGGGACATCTCTGTATTTTATCAGATCGCTGGTGTGACAGTGTGCACAGCACTCTGTCACACCAGCGATCGCTCAGGCAGTGCAACAGGCTTCTCAGTGCCTGCTCTCGGCAGGCACTGAGGTAGCCGCCTCCTTCCAGGACCCCGGCGCCATCTTGGATCCGGGTCCTGGGAGGGAGGAAGCCCCCACCCTGCGCGATCCTCCCCTGTGCCCCCAGTACACCGCGATCATGTTTGATCGCGGTGTGCAAGGGGTTAATGTGCCGGGAGCGGTCCGTGACCGCTCCTGACACACAGTCATGGGTGTCAGCTGTGATAATCAGCTGACACCCGGCCGCGATCGGCTGCGCTCCCCCCGGGAGCGCGTCCGATCGCACGAGACGTACTATCCCGTCCCCGGTCATACAGGCCCAGGTACCATGGACGGGATAGTACGTCCGATGGCAGTAAGGGGTTAATGGGGTTCAACATGTTCTGCTCTGGCATCAATACTATTGAGAGAAAGAACAACGCTGCAGATGTAAACACAATCCAACATCGATGATTTGTCTCCCTTGGAAGAAATGGTCCAATTTTCATCAGCACTTTGGATCAGATTTTTATTAGTGTTTGATTGGTATTTAAGTTTTTACTATCAGTGTTTCATTAGTGATTTTCTTATATGAAAAAAATAATTTGAAAAGCTTCTCCTTTCCATTGCAATGTTAAATAGTCTGTCAGCAGCTTTTTGCTATGTAATCTGAGAGCAGCATAATGTAGTGACAGAGACCCTGATTCCAGCGATGTATCACTTAACCCCTTCCTGACATGCGCAGCACTAGTACTGCTCTGCTGGAGGTGCGTTCCTGCAAACAGCAGTACTGGTACGGCGCACCGATCGCGCGGCCTCAAGCTGAATGTGACAGCTGACACCCCGCAGCAATGCTAGCACCGATCGTGGCCATTTAACCCCTCTGATGCTGCTGTCAGTAGTGACAGCGACATAGAAAAGCAGGCAGGGAAGGAGGCATGCCGGCGCCTGCTCTTAGCATGCGCTGACAAGCCACCTCCCTGCAAGACCCCGCTGCCATCTTGGTGCTGAGGGTCTCCATGGAGACCTTCAGAACAACGCAATCGCGTTGTTCTGATGGAAGTGCACAGGGAGCTCCCTCCCTGCGCGCTTCCATCAAAACAACGCTGTTCTGATGGTTTCCGAGTCCTGCAGGAAGGTTGTCAGCGCCTGATGAGAGCAGGCACCGGCATGCCTCCTTCCCTGCCTGTCAGATCGCTGATCTGATACAGTACAGTGCAAAGTGTGATTGTCCCATACTGGGACCATGCAAAAAGTAAAAAAAAAAAAACATTAGAATGTGTAAAAATATTTTTTTTTTAGATTCCTAAATAAAGAAAACAAATAAATATTTTTCCAATAAATACATTTATGCATGTAAATAAAAAAAACAATAAAAGTACACATATTTGGTATCGCCGCATCCATACCGACCGGCTGTATAAAACTATTCCACTAGTTAACCCCTTTCTGTCATCGGACGTACCATCCAGTCCATGTGACCTGGGACTTAATTCCCAGGGACGGGATAGTGTGTCCTAGGCGATCAACTGCTTTCCCAGGGGGAGCGCAGCTGATCGCAGCCAGGTGTCAGCTGTTTATCACAGCTGACACCCGACACTATGTGCCAGGAGCAGTCACGGACCGCTCCCGGAACATTAACCCCTGGCACACCGCGATCAAAAATGATCGCGGTGTACAGGGGGCACAGGGGAGCATCGCGCAGGGAGGGGGCTCCCTGCATGCTCCCCTGAGGCCCTCAAAATAGCGCAATGTGACCGCGCTGTTCTGAAGGCCTCTTCCCTGCAGGACCCCGGATCCAAGATGGTCCTGCAGGGAGGCAGCTTCCTCAGCGCCTGCTGAGAGCAGGCGCTGAGGAAGCCTGCAGCACTGCCTATGAGATTGCTGGTCTCACAGAGTGCTGTGCACACTGTCACACCAGCGATCTGACCCTATACAGTAATGTCCCACCCTGGGACAAAATAAAAAAGTTAAAAAAAATAAAAATAACAAGTGTAAAAAAAAAAATTCCAAAATAAAGGAAAAATAAAAATATTCCCCAATAAATTCATTTCTTCCTGTAAATTAAAAAAAACAAAATAAAAGTACACATATTTGGTATCGCCGCGTCCGTAACGATCCGCCCTATAGGACGTCCCACTAGTTAACCCCTTTAGTGAACCCCTTAAAAAAAAACAAAGCAAAAAATCAATGCTTTATCATCATACCGCCGAACAAAAAGTGGAATAACACGCGATCAAAAGACCGATATAAATAAACATGGTACCGCTGAAAACGTCATCTTGTCCCGCAAAAAACGAGCCACCATACAGCATCATCAGCGAAAAAATAAAAAAGTTATAGCTCGCAGAATAAAGCAATGCAAAAATAATTATTTTTTATATAAAATTGTTTTTATTGTATAAAAGCGCCAAAACATAAAAAAAATTATATAAATGAGGTATCGCTGTAATCGTACTAACCCAAAGAATAAAACTGCTTTATCAATTTTACCACACGCGGAACGGTATAAACGCCTCCCCCAAAAGAAATTCATGAATTGCTGATTTTTGTTCATTCTAACCTCTCAAAAATCGAAATAAAAAGCGATCAAAAAATGTCATGTGCTCAAAAATGGTACCAATAAAAACGTCACCTCGTTCTGCAAAAAATAAGACCTACATGACTCTGTGGGCCAAAATATGCAAAAATTATAGCTCTCAAAATGTGATGATGCAAAAACTATTTTTTGCAATAAAAAGCGTCTTTTAGCATGTGACAGCTGCCAATCATAAAAACCTGCTATAAATAGTAAATCAAACCCCCCTTTATCACCCCCTTAGTTAGGGAAAAATAATAAAATTAAAAAAATGTATTTATTTCCATTTTCCCATTAGGGTTAGGGTTGCGCCTACAGTTAAGGTTAGGGTTGCGCCTAAAGTTAGGATTAGGGTTAGTTGGGATTAGGGTTAGGGGTGTGTTAGGGTTAGGTTTGTGGTTAGGGTTATGGTTAGGGTTGGGACTAGGGTTAGGCCACAGTTTTGTGCACTTCTGAAAAGAAGGACACTGCTGAACAGAGGCCAGATGGAGTCCAGAGTAAATCTGCTGCCTCATTATAGTAAATGTATCCATCTGGGGTTTCATCTGAATCACGATTTAGATGGAAACCCCAAATTAAGTGCGTAGAGCGTCGGATAAATGTGATCCCTAACGTTATGTAAAATGTTCCCAATAAAAGCTTCAACTAAATCCACACAAAAATGCACAAAAAAAGACCCTCACTCAGGTCTGTCATCTGTTAACGGAAATATAGGGGGCTTCCACATTACTGGTCGCACAAAGGCTCTGGAAAAGCTAAATGGCTCCTCACCCGCCAAAAGAAATTCAGCAAATTCTCCTCTCCCAAATCCAAATGCCCCCCTCCCTTCTGAGACCCAGGGTGCTTAAACAACATTTAGTGCCCACATGTTTGGCATTTCTGTAGTGATGAGAGCCCGCCTAATTTACAGGTGCGTGTCTCCAGAAGCACGGGGTGGGCAATAATGTACTGGTCACTACAATGGCAGTTTGCAATTTTCACTCAGCAACATCCACTGCTGCTTGTTTCTGGAAAATACCCATGGAGTGAAAATCGTCACTACATCTGTACACTGTCTGACAGAAGTTATGTCGCTTATCCATGTTATGTAAATCAAAGCTTATAACCTGATGGTAAATTCATCCATTGGTTTTATAAATTACTCTTTTGAAAGCTGAAACCCTCCCAAATTTGGTTTAGGTTAAGAAAATAAAATTGGCATCAATGCTAAAATATTGTTCATTTAATGAACACAGAATGGTCAGATTTTGGCAAGACAAAAGTTATGTCTCACACAGAAAGTAATGTGATATTCAAACAAATAATTATCTTAAAATAAAAATATATGTTGCATAACATTGGTGAATGAATTTGTGATGCTATTAGAGTCATATTTAATATTTTGTGTGACTTCCATGAGCTTGAAGGACTGCATCCATGCGGTTCAACAATGATTCATACAATTTATTAATGAAGTCATCAGGAATAGCAAAGAATGCAGTCTTACATGCCTCCCAGAGTTCATCTAGATTCTTTGGTTTTGTCTTCCAAGCTTCCTCTTTCGTCCTAACCCAAACATGCTTAATGATGTTCATGTCTGGTGACTGGGCTGGCCAGTCCTTGAGCACCTTGATCTTTTTTGCCTGGAGGAACTTTGTTGTAGAGATGGATGTATGTGATGGAGCACCATCCTGCTGCAGAATTTGACCCCTTTTATGATTTGGAATGTAAGAGGTAGCTAATACTTCTTGATATTTTAGGCTATTGATATTGCCTTCCACCTTGCAAATGTTTTGCACACCCCCATACTGAATGTAACCCCAGACCATGATCTTTCCACCACCAAATTTAACTGTTTTCTGGGTGTATTTTGGATCCATATGCGGTCCAGTAGGTCTCCTGCAGTATTTGCGGTGGCTGTGGTGTAATTCTACTGAAGATTCATCAGAGAAATCCTCCTTGTGCCACTTTTCCAGCGTCCATCTGTTTAGCAGGCTGTGGGACTTTGCAAATGCCACGCGGTTTTTTGTTTGCCTTTTGTTTAGTGCTGGCTTCTGGGCACTGATTCGACCATGGAGGCCATTTCGAGACAGAATCCTACAAACTGTTCTAGTTGACACAGAGACTTGAGATGACCAGGCCTGTTGGAGCTCTGCTGCAGTGGAAGAGGGGCTTGCTTTGGATTTTCTAACCAACAAACGTTCCTCCTGAGCAGTTGTCTTGCGGGGTCTGCCGGTCCTGGGCTTGTCAAACACATCTCCAGTCTCTTCAAATATTTTTTTAATTCTTTGTACTTGACGCTGAGACACATTAAAGGTGCAAGCCACCTCTGCAGTGGATCTGGTCTTCAGCCTCTTGATAATCCAGGCTTTGGTCGCAGGGTGGATTTTTGGCATGTTGTCAGAGCTCAAGTTGCAGTTCAAGTGAAGGTCTGGGGTGCTGGGTTTCTTTCTATACACACCCACTAATTAACCGATCATTTACTTAGCACTGGTGAGGGTGTAAACTAGGATTGGGTACATTATACGACCAGGTGACAAAACTTTTGTCTTGCTAAAATCTGACCATTCTGTGTAAATTAAGTGATCAATATTTCAGCATTGATGCCAATTTATTTTCTTAACCTAAACCAAATTTGGGAGGGTTTCATCTTTCAAAAGAGTAATTTATAAAACCAATGGATGAATTTAACGTCAGGTTATAAGCTTTGATTTACATAACATGGATAAGTGACATAACTTCTGTCAGGGAGTGTAGATAAATTCCCAGAGGGGTATAATTTCTACACTTGAGAGGGGATTCTGCTTTTCTAGCACTTAGGGACTCTTTATATGGAATCCGCAAACTATTCTAGGAAAATCTGCGCTCCAGGAGGCAAATAGCACTCTGTCCCTCCTGAGTCACTCCGTATGGCTAAGCAGTACTATACATCCACATATGGGGTATTTCTACATTCAGTAGAAATTGTGGGACAAGTTTTGGTGTCATTTTTACCCTTAGCCCCAAGTTTTACATTTTAATACTGGGAAAACACACAATCTTGGTGGTAAAATGTAAATTATTTTTCCTAACTGATCAATGGTATAAAGTCTGTGACACACCTGTGGTGTCAATATCACTGCACCCCTAGATTAATTCATTGTGAGGGTTAGTTCGTAAAATGGGTTCACTTATGGCGGGCTATGCTGTTCTGGCACCTCAGGGGCTCTGTCAATGTAACATGGCACCCTCAAACAAGTGCAGCAAAATCTGCACTGTAATATGGCGCTACTACTTCCCTTCTGAGCTTTGCACTGTGTCTCAAAAGTAGTTTTTGACACATATGGGGTATCGATGAACTCAGGAAGAATTGCACAACAACCTTTGGGATCCAGTTTCTCCTTTTTCCCTTGTGAAAATACAAAATTTGTAGCAAAAAAAGATTTTTGTGGGAAAAATTTGATTTTTGTTATTTTCACGACTTAACGTTATAAACTTCTGTGAAGCACCTGGGGGTTCAAGGTGCTCAATACACATCTAGATAATGTCCCAAAGGGGTCTAGTTTCCAAAATGGTGTCACTTGTGGGGGTTTCCACTGTTTAAGCACATCATGGGCTCTCCAAACACAACATAGCATCAGCTAATTATTCCAGTAAATTTTACATTCATATAGTCAAATGGCGCTCCTTCCCTTCCAAGCCCTGCCGTTCGCCCAAACAGTAGTATTCCCCCACATATGGGGTATCGGCAGAGGCGTAGCTAGGGGTTCAGCTCAGGGGGGCGAAACATCTGAGTGGGCTCCTAACAGTAGGACATATCATTGGAGCAACGTGCGCAACCGCACATGGGCGCAAGAGGTAAGGGGGCCCATATATTCCTCCAAAGAAGGTGCAATTTTGCATTTTTAGGAGCTCTTGGGCTGCAAAGCGCCCATATATTGTTCTTACACAGGGGCCCTTTCTGTCTGTGTCTCCTTGTGGCCCCTAACCAGGTAATCATGATTATAGCTATGGGGGTATAGGGGAACCTCAAGAGATGACTGCACTGTTATTGAAAATAAATCTCCATACAAACACCAGCACTGATATTACCGCCTTATGGTAACATATAGTGGTAGATAGCAGTCCTACAGAACATATAAGAGATTACAGTACAGTTATAGATGGTGACTTACAGAGGACGGCCTTTCAGGTGGAGTCATTCACTTTTCCCGTCTTTTCCATCTGGCCCAGACCGACATGTCGAATTCTCCAGCCAGGGCTCATCTGCACAGATTACAACAAAGACACATCTGACTTCTCACATTTCCAGCACCATTCACATGTAGAATCATAATCCTCATGTACAACCCCCAGCTCAATGCTGGATTCACTAAACCATCTCAGACAGATGTCTGTCCAGCCTATGTGTGAAGACTTCCATTGAAGGAGAACTCACCACCTCTCATGGCAGCCTGTTCCACTCATTGATCACCCTAACTGTCAAAAAGTTTTTTTCTATTATCTAATCTGTATCTTCTCCCTTTCAGTTTCATCCCATTGCTTCTTGTGTTTCCACAATATTTTCCCAACCTGCACCAACTCCTCATCCTACTGATACCTCAATACTGAGCCGCTGCTGCCGTATGTGTCCCTATTACTGCACCTGATACCCCAATACTGAGCCGCTGCCGTATGTGACTATTACTGCACCTGCTGTGTGGTAGAAAAACAGAGCTCCTCCTAGTGCCCCACATAATAATGCCCCCACTGTGCACCTTAGACCCTAATAATGCCTCCTTTGTGCTCTCTAGATGGTAAAATTGCCAATATTAATTTCCTGTGCATGTGCCCTCCACATTTTGTCCCTAGAAAGTAATAATACTCCATGTGCAACTTTGATGGTCACAATACTGAGAGCCCCTATAACAATAATGTTTAAGTGCCCACTTAACATTTAATTATGTCCCTTACATTCCCCATGTACAACTCCCCTATATACAATATGGTGGGCCCACAGCTCTCCTCTACACCATATGATGATCCCACAGCTCCAGCTCCCTCATACACAGTATGATGATCCCACAGCTCCCCTATACACTGTATGATGATCCCACAGCTCCCTCATACACTGTATAATGATCCCACAGTTCCATCATACACTGTATGATGATCCCACAGCTCCCCTATACACCGTATGATGATCCCACAATCCCCTATACACCGTATGATCCCACAGCTCCCCTATACACCGTATGATGATCCCACAGGTCCCCTATACACCGTATGATGATCCCACAGCTCCCCTATACACCGTATGATGATCCCACAGCTCCCCTATACACAGTATGATGATCCCACAGCTCCCCTATACACAGTATGTTGATCCCACAGCTCCCCTATACACATTATAATGCTCCCACGGCTCCCCCATACACACTATGATGCTCCCACAGCTCCCCTATACACTGTATGATGATCCCACAGCTCCCCTATACACAGTATGGTAGGCACACAGCTCCCTTACATACAGTATGATGGGCCCGCAGCTCCCGTACATACAGTATAATGTCCCCCAGAGTTCCCCTATATATAGAATAATGTACCCACTGCTCCTCCAATACACAGTATAATCGTTAATAGTGTTCTGACACTGTGCGGCGCCCGCACTGAGAGCCCCTCTGCCAGGAGGAAATTAACTTTATTCCTCCCGGCAGCCTTGCTCTTCCAGTCATAGGGCTGCGCTGGCACGGTTTCAGTCACCGCTCTGTGTATAGAAAGTGGCGGTTGTAAGAGCACCACGGCACTGACTGACAGCCGGCTCAGTACCGTCTGCCATCCAGTAACTACCCTACTGGTGCCCCTATAAATAATAATGCTTCTTAAGTGCCCACATAATAATTAACTGAGTCCCCCTATGCACAGTTGCAATGGCCCCAGTGTGTAGCCCTGGTGTTAGGCACACGCAGTACCCTGGAGAGTGTGTGGCGAGACAGCAGTTTAATGCTAAATACCCATTCACTCAACATACACTAGACACACCCTTAGGGTAGTGTAGTTTACTATTGAGGGAGTGGTCAGGGTGTATGTTTGTGGAGTGATTTGATTTGAGTTCAGTTCCTGTCTTCGGACAGAGCAGACGTCTGGAGTTTAGCTGGAGGGAGGAAGCCGTCCAGACTGCTCTATCATCAGTTCAGAACGTGGAGGCTGGTACAGGTGGTCTAATTCACCTTAGCCTAGTCAGAGCTGTACCTCAACAGAATACATTGATTGAAAGAAGAAGCTTAGTGCAGAAAGACTTCAGTCACCTGTCTAAAGGACAGTGAAAGGTTCAGAGACGTGCTCCTGCCTAGTGATAACTGAGCATCTGTAACTAACTTTGAAGAAAGTGAATGAAGGAAGTGACTACCCGACTTTATGCAAGTGTGAGTGCTTATGCTCCCAGCGAGGACAAGGCGAAAGGCACAGTGGATTATTGAAAAGGTGCGTTTGGATTGAAGAAGTCCTGCACATTGCAACCGGTCACTGGGGACCGAAGGATCACTATTGGCTTCAAGCATAGTGGTAAGAAAACCAGGAATTTACCGGACCTTAGGTCGCGGCAAACAAGCCCCTTATAGTCAGTACGTAACTGGAGTCAGGTGGAATAGGGACTTTGAGTCAAGCGCAGACAAAAGCAAGAACCTAGTTTCATCAATTGGAAGGCTCCTACCACAAAACTGACTGGGCAGTACAGCTATGGATTAGCTGGAGTTATTGAGGGAACTACGCTTCAGGCTGGTTGTACTCATTTTGTTGAAAGTAAAGGAGGCCCCTAACTTGTCCAGCTGCTGTCTCAAGATACACTCTCCTTGGATCAGCCTCCCTGGGACCTGCCTGAACATCTTACAAGTAAAGGTATGGAAAGACGCTGACCGTGTGAGACTGTGTTATTTATCTGCACCCGACTTCACTAACTTCATAGACTTTGAGGGACCAGTCCCACCTGTAGGGGACCCGACATCTAGCTGCCTCACCATCCCCTCAGAGATCTACAGCAGCGCTGGTACTAATTACCAGAAGACTACAGGTGGCGTCACGAACTGTATATAAACCTATCCCCTGTAAATATTCCCCCAACATACGCCAGACCGCCAGGGCCACAGACCGAGCCACAGCTACCTGTGACAAACCCCATAGACTTCCATGGGCTCGGCTCTGAGTACCCCATTGCCCTGGTAACCCACAATTGTGGTGGCGGGTCGAGACACCAGCATCACTGATGTGAGCAGGGGGTGGTGTTATGACTCTTTCGGCTTCTTCCAATTATCTTCTATTGAGAGAAGTCAAACTTATCTAGTCGACATGTGCAAATAGCAAATGTGGTCACATAACCGCCTGATCGCACCAGTGGTCTTGGGGTCTCATGACAGTAGGTGCACCATATCATGATTTGGCCATCTGTGGACAATTATCCCGAGTGTTATGTTTTGGTAGCTGAGGAGAGCAGGCAAAAACGGCAATACACCAGAGAGGTTGGAATCTATTGGATTGCAGTACCCTGACTAACCACCACAACTAAAGGCAGCCGTGGAGCGTTCCTACGTTGGTCCTAGACGGCTCGTCACAGCCTGAGAGATTAACTACACCTAAAGATAGAAAGAGGAAAGCTATCTCCCCCGGAGCAGATCCCCAAAGAACATAGGAAGCCCCCAAACATGTAATGGCGGTTAGACAAGAGGAAAATACAGACACAGACAGAAAATAGTATGAGCAAACGCTGGGGCCCAATCTGCCTAGACAGAAAAGCATAGAAAGGATACTCACTGCAATCCAAAAAAAAACTAAAAAATGCCAACGCTACTAATTGCAAAAACACCTGAGATCACACGACCTCTACCACCTAAATCAGTTCTCTGGTGTAACAAAACTAAGCCGCAGCCACTGAAAAAACTGGAAAAGGCAAATGAACAAACAACAGTGGCTCCAGCGGAACCGAGAGGAGCCCAAGCCCCCCAGGGGGGGGGAACCTGGCTAACCTCACAGAAATGCAGAGAAATATGCAAATGGTAAACACAAAAACAAAAACAGAAAATATCTTATCTGAAAGCAGAAGAAGAGGCAAGACTCAGCAAGCTTCCAAGTGAACCAGGAACCACAGTTGAGACAAGAACAATTGATCACCAGCAACCATGATGGGAGGGAACCTCCCTTATATCAAGCCACTCCGTGACTCCTGATTGCCAATCCTCATTGAATGGTTCAGTACTGTTTGTAACCACCAGATTGAGCTTCTGCTCAGAATTCATTTCCAAAACATTCACAACACCCGAGCCTTTAATAACTTTATAATAATAAATGAATTATGAAATTATTAAATAAAATGCAGCTCGTGGTTACACTTGTTAAGGGGCCGACAGACAGACATATTTCTCATGCGAGGATCGTATAGCCATCCTCGGACTGACAGTTGGCTCTCCTGACCTGAGTGTAACAGCTGCATAGTAATCCATCACACTGTCACGCTCATGTCAGTGTCATGGTTTATTGGGTTCTTGGATCAGGTAGTCACAGGGTTAACTTGGTTGGCCTCTTTCTGGGTCCTGGGAGGCTTTTTATAGCCTCACTGTGAAGCCAGCCTTTGTCATTTATACTCTGACCTTTGGCTGAGTGTGTCTGACCCTGTGCTTGTGCCAGTGCTTTGTGCCTGTGCTACATTTTATGCTTGCTTGGTTCTGATTTGGCTGTGTCCCTGTTACGAGTTTTGCCTGTCCCTTTTGTACTGCGTTGCTCTGTCTGTGTATGACCCCTTGGCTGTGTTCTGGTTATTCTCTGCCTGCTCCTTTTGTACTTCGTCGCCCTCTATGTGTATGACCTGGCTATCCTGACTATCCATTCTGTCTATGCCCCTTGGTAACTTTATTTCGTAGTTACCCTTCTAGGAGTTTTCCTTTACCTCCTAGATCTCTGGAGCTTAGGCCACACCCCTAGGCAGTCACGTGCCTGCAGGTCTTTCGGCCTGAAACATTCTCTACCTGATACTGCTGCCTCTGAGAGACGTGTGCTGGCTCCGCCCCTTGGCAGTCACATGCTGCGGAAGGTCCTGTGTCCTCAGAAACACACGTCTTCTCTGCTGCGGTTCTACTATACAGGTATCGTTGGGCACAGTTTGTTCACTCTGGACACACGCACTGGCTCAGTGAGCAAGTGCAGTGCGGTGTGCCTGACATTATAAACGACCGTTACATTTTTTTTTTCTGAGGGGGAGATTTAGGAGTGTTATCCTCATGGATCCCATGCAGGTGTTAGCAGGTCAGGTGAAACATCTGACGCAAAGGTTCCAGGAGTTGAATGTTGAGCAGCGCATGATGGCTCAGACCCAGCAGCAGCTGGTAGATACCATACTGGGGGCTGTCGCTGCGGGGTCTCTGGGTTTTGGTGGTAAGGATGTGTCATTGGTGTCTCCTGAATCTCCAGTTAAACTGCCCGACTACTTCTCAGGGGATAAAAATGAGTTCAGAGCCTTCAGGGAGGGGTGTAAATTTTTTTTCTCCCTGAGGCCTCGCTCTTCTGGGGATGAGTTCCAGAGGGTGGGGGTCATTATTTCCCTACTTCGGGGGGCCCCACAAGCCTGGGCTTTTTCTCTCTCTCCTTCTGCTCCTGAGAGGATGACTGTTGATACGTTTTTTCATGCCCTGGGCCACATCTATGATGAGCCTGACAGGGTCCGTATGGCTGAGGACATGGTTATGAGTGTTCGTCAGGGTAAACATTCAGCCGAGTGGTTCTGTTCGGAGTTCCGACGTTGGGCAGCAGAGGTCTTCTGGAGTGATGCCGCCCTTCGAGGGCTATTCCGCAGAGGCCTGTCTGAACGTCTCCAGGACGCCCTGGCCCTTCATCCTCCACCTGATAATTTGGAGGACGCCATAACCCAGGCCGTACGAATGGACAGCAGGCTACGCGCCAGGGGTATCATGCAATGTGAAACCTCACTGTTTGCTGGCAGCAAAGAGACTGGAGCCACTACTGAGGTCATGGACATTGGCACCACCTCGCTAAAAGAGAAGGAGAGAAGACATCGCCGGGAGAAACAACTCTGTTTCTATTGTGGAGAGTCCGGACATTGGAGAAACGATTGCCCCACCTGTCCATTATCTAAGACGGCGGAAAACTACTAGGTCTGGGTAGCGGTCGAGGAGGCTGCCCAGACCTTCAGGTACTATTTTCCTCATGTTCTAAAGTCGTGTTAAAGGTGGAACTGTTGGTAGACAACTATCGTTTTTTCTCGACAGCATTGGTGGACAGTGGTTCATCTCTCAATCTGATCAGTTCCTGTGTCGTCTCCCAACATAAGATAGGGACAGTCAGGCTGGAGACACCCCTTAAAATTGTTGCTATCGACTCTTCCCCTCTTACCCAAACAGGGATTCTTTATGTTTCCAAAAGGTTTTCTTTGCAGGTCGGTTCTTCCCACAAGGAAGACATGGAATGTTTTGTCATGGACAAATTGCCTACAGGGCTAGTGCTGGGTATGCCATGGCTTCAACGCCACAACCCGGTGATTGACTGGGAATCAGGGGAGATTATTAAATGGGGATCCCAATGTGTCGACTGTTGCCATAAACCTGTTTATTGTATGAAACTTGCAAAACCTGTCTCAGTGTCTTCTGTTGATCTGGAAGGTATTCCGGAGTACCTGAGAGACTTTGAGGATGTGTTCTCTGAAAGTGAGGCTGAGGCTCTGCCCCCGCATAGATCATTTGACTGTGCTATTGATCTTGTCCCGGGAGCCAAATTGTCCAAGGCCCGCCTGTTTAATTTGTCAGGCCCGGAGCGCCTGGCTATGAAGCAATACATCGCTGAAAGTCTTCGCAAAGGGCATATAAGGCCCTCAGTGTCCCCAGTAGCTGCGGGGTTCTTCTTTGTTAAAAAGAAGGATGGCGGTCTACGTCCCTGCCTCGACTTTCGAGAACTTAATAAAATCACAGTCAGGAATACATACCCCTGCCTCTGATTCCTGATCTCTGTAACCAGCTCTCTGGGGCCAAGTGGTTTTCAAAATTGGACCTCAGGGGGGCTTATAATTTGATAAGAGTACGGGAAGGGGATGAGTGGAAAACTGCTTTTCTTACTACTGAGGGGTTATTTGAGAATCTCGTCATGCCTTTTGGTCTCACCAATGCTCCAGCTGTGTTTCAAAATTTCATTAATGTAGTTTTTTTGGACCTCATTGGCCGTTTTGTTGTGATCTATTTGGATGATATACTGATATATTCCTCTGACAGACATTCACATTTATCACATGTTAAAACTGTGTTTCAAAGACTCAGGGAAAATCATTTATTTGTTACGCTGGAGAAATGTTCTTTCTTTGTTCAGGAGCTATCATTTTTGGGTCTTATAATCTCTCCACAGGGGTTTCGTATGGATCCCAAGAAGGGCAAGCCATTATGGAGTGGGTCCAGCCTCGGGACCTTAGAGGACTCCAGCGCTTCTTGGGATTCGCAAATTACTATCGCAGGTTTATCAAGGGTTTTTCTCAGATTGTGAAACCCCTCACGGATCTCACACGTAAAGGGGCAGATGTTAGGAACTGGTCCCCGTCGGCCAAACAATCTTTTTTAACTTTGAAAAATTGTTTCACATCAGCTCCTGTTCTGGTTCAACCTGACTCAGCCAAGCCGTTTGTGGTTGAAGTTGATGCTTCGGAGGTTGGGGTGGGGGCAGTGTTGTCACAGGGACCTACTTCTCTGACTAACCTCAAACCTTGTGCCTATTTCTCGAAAAAATTTTCTCAGGCTGAGAGAAATTATGACGTTGGTAATAGAGAACTCTTAGCAATCAAATTGGCGTTCGAGGAATGGAGGCATTTTTTGGAGGGGGCGGCTCACCCCATCACAGTCATCACCGACCACAAAAACCTAGAGTATATCAAATCTGCTAAAAGACTGACTCCTAGGCAAGCCCGTTGGTCACTTTTTTTTTCCAGATTTCAATTTTCTATAACTTTTCGCCCAGGGTCTAAAAACGTGAAAGCTGATGCTTTATCACGTAGTTTTGAGCCGCTTTCCCCCTGACCCGCCGTCCCCCATTCTTCAACCCAATGTCGTTATAGCTGAAGTGTCGTCGGAATTGGAGCGGGAGATTGTGGGGGCTCAATCTTTAGCTCCAAGGTCCAAACCCGAAAACAAATTGTTTGTTCCTCAGCAGTTACGCACCAGGCTCCTGCGGGAGTTCCATGATTCAAAACTGAGTGCTCACCCAGGCATTTCTGCCACACGAGAGGCAGTGGCTAGAGTTTTTTGGTGGCCTTTGATGGCTTCAGATATTAAGAAGCATGTCGCTGCGTGTGGGGTATGCGCTCGTTCTAAGAGCTCTCATTGCCGGCCGGCCGGGGAATTGGTGCCTTTGCCAATTCCAGTAAGGCCATGGACCCACTTGTCCATGGACTTCATTACCAACCTTCCTTCTTCTCGGGGTAACACGGTTATCTGGGTAGTTGTTGACAGGTTTTCTAAGTTAGCGCATTTTGTACCTATGGCAAGTCTACCTTCTGCAGAGACTCTCGCTAAGCATTTCCTCGCACAGATTGTGCGGTTACATGGGGTACCTATGAATATTGTATCTGACAGAGGGGCACAATTTGTGGCCAAGTTTTGGCGGGCTTTTTGCAAAAGGTTGGGGATATCTTTGTCCTTTTCCTCAGGCTACCACCCAGAGAGTAACGGGCAGACGGAGCGCACCAACCAGTCGCTTGAACAAATTCTTCGATGTTTGGTTTCTACTCTGCAAAGCGACTGGTGTGATGCCCTACCGTTAGCGGAGTTCGCCTTCAACAACCGTACCAATCAATCTACCGGTAGGTCACCGTTTTTTATTAATTATGGTTTGAACCCTCATTTTGGTGAATTCTCACGTTTAGATTCGGGCTGTCCAGGAGCTGAGGACTGTGTTAACCGAATCAGGGATCTGTGGTCAAAAGTTCGGTTGAATATGTTCAGGGCTCAGGAGACTTATAAGCGTTTTGCAGATAAAAAAAGGAACCCTGCTCAGGTGTTGCAGTGTGGGGACAAGGTGTGGCTCTCCACGCGAAACATAAGTCTTCGTCTACCCTCCGCCAAACTGGGGCCCAAGTTCATAGGTCCCTATGAGATCATTGAGGTAATTAAACCTGTGGTGTATCGTCTTCGCCTCCCCCCGCTTTGAAACTCCATAACGTATTCCACAGATCCTTGCTAAAACCCTTGGGATCGGTAGTAGAAGAACCAGCTGCTGTTCCCTCCCCAGTCTTGGTTGATGGGCACATGGAATTTGAGGTACAACATATTGTAGACTCCCGGTGGTCTCGGGGGTCCTTACAGTACCTGGTGCATTGGAGGGGGTACGGTCCAGAGGACCGGTCTTGGGTGCCGGCCAGATCGGTACACGCTGACCGTCTGGTTCGGGCATTCCATGCTCGGAATCCTGGGAAACCTGGGGGTCCAGAGGCCCCCCATTAAGAAGGGGGTACTGCCATGGTTTACTGGGTTCTTGGATCAGGTAGTCGCGGGGTTAACTTGGTTGGCCTCTTTCTGGGTCCTGGGAGGATTTTTATAGCCTCACTGTGAAGCCAGCCTTTGTCGTTTATACTCTGACCTTTGGCTGAGTGTGTCTGACCCTGTGCTTGTGCCAGTGCTTTGTGCCTGTGCTACATTTTATGCTTGCTTGGTTCTGATTTGGCTGTGTCCCTGTTACGAGTTTTGCCTGTCCCTTTTGTACTGCGTTGCTCTGTCTGTGTATGACCCTTGGCTGTGTTCTGGTTATTCTCTGCCTGCTCCTTTTGTACTTCGTCACCCTCTATGTGTATGACCTGGCTATCCTGACTATCCATTCTGTCTATGCCCCTTGGTAACTTTATTTCGTAGTTACCCTTCTAGGAGTTTTCCTTTACCTCCTAGATCTCTGGAGCTTAGGCCATGCCCCTAGGCAGTCACGTGCCTGCAGGTCCTTCGGCCTGAAACATTCTCTACCTGATACTGCTGCCTCTGAGAGACATGTGCTGGCTCCGCCCCTTGGCAGTCACATGCTGCGGAAGGTCCTGTGTCCTCAGAAACACACGTCTTCTCTGCTGCGGTTCTACTATACAGGTATCGTTGGGCACAGTTTGTTCACTCTGGACACATGCACTGGCTCAGTGAGCAAGTGCAGTGCGGTGTGCCTGACAATCAGGAGCGGCAGCGGGCAGTCCGAGGATTGCGAAGTGATCCTCGCATGAGTTATACGGCTGTCTGCCTGCGCCCTTATGCTAAGGCTGGGGTCACATGTGCGAGAAACTCGCACGAGTCTCGCACCTCAACACCCGGCACTGCCACCGGCACTCGGGAGCGGAGTGTGCGGCTGCATGTATTTCTATGTATTTCTATGCAGCCGCACATGCCGATCCGAGTGCCGGCGGCAGCGCTGGGTGTTGATGCGTGAGTTTCTCGCATCACACTCGCAAGTGTGATGCCGGCCTTATACTTATCCTGGTTATACTAATACTTAGATATTAAGCCCATCCTCTCACATTAACCCTCCAGTGCCCTGTCTCCTCTCTCCCATAATACCCCCCATCCTCTCACATTCAGTCCCCAGTGCCCTAGCCCCCACAATACCCCATCCTCTTACATTAACCCCCCAGTGCTCTAGCCCCCACAATACCCCATCCTCTCACATTAAGCCCCCCAGTGCCCTAGCCCCCACAATACCCCCATCCTCTCACATTAACCATCCAGTGCCCTGTCTCCTCTCTCCCATAATACCCCCATCCTCTTACATCCACTCCCAGTGCCCTAGCCCCTACAATACCCCCATCCTCTCACATTAACCATCCAGTGCCCTGTCTACTCTCTCCCATAATACCCCATCCTCTTACATCCACCCCAGTGCCCTAGCCCCTACAATACCCCATCCTCTTACATTAACCCCCCAGTGCCCTAGCCCCCACAATACCCATGTCCTCTCACATACACCCTAAGTACCCTGTCTCCTCTCCCTTAATACCCCTCATCCTCTTACATTCACCCCCAGTGTCCTAGCCCTATCCTCTTACTATTAACCACCCCAGTGCCCTAAACCCCACAATACCTCCATCCTTACACATTAACCCCCCACTGCCCTAGCCCCAACAACACCCCCATCCTCTCACATTTACCCCCAGTGCCGTCTCCTCTTCCCCATAATACCCCATCCTCTCACATTCACCCCCCAGTGCCCTAGCCCCCACAATACCCCCATCCTCTCACATTAACCATCCAGTGCCCTGTCTCCTCTCTCCCATAATACCCCCATCCTCTTACATCCACCCCCAGTGCCCTAGCCCCTACAATACCCCATCCTCTCACATTAACCCCCCAGTGTCCTAGCCCCACAATACCCATGTCCTCTCACATACACCCTAAGTACCCTGTCTCCTCCCCCCTTAATACCCCTCATCCTCTTACATTCACCCCCAGTGTCCTAGCCCTATCCTCTTGCATTAACCACCCCAGTGCCCTAACCCCCACAATACCTCCATCCTTACACATTAACCCCCCACTGCCCTAGCCCCAACAACACCCCCATCCTCTCACATTTACCCCAGTGCCTTCTCCTCTTCCCCATAATACCCCCCATTCTCTCACATTCACCCCCAATGCCCTAGCCCACACAATACCCCCATCCTCTCACATTAAGCCCCCAGTGCCCTAGCCCCCACAATACCCCATCCTCTCATACACCCACAGTACCCTGTCTCCTCTCCCCTTAATACCCTCATCCTCTTACATTCACCACCAGTGTCCTGTCTCCTCTCCCTCATAATACCCCCATCCTCTCACATTAACCTCCCCAGTGCCTTAGCCCCATCCTCTTACATTAACCCCCCAGTGCCCTAGCCCCCACAATACCTCCATCCTCACACATTAACCCCCCACTGCCCTAATCCCAACAACACTCCATCCTCTCACATTCACCCCAGTGCCATCTCCTCTCCACCATAATACCCCCATCCTCTCATATTCACGCCCCCAAGTGCCCTAGCCCCCACAATACCCCCATCCTCACACATTTCAACCCACAGTGACCATGAGATGTCCAAATTAAACGAATGTAATCAATTCCATTCCCACTTACTGATGAAGCTTTCAGGCACATAGAGGCACGACCAGGAAGTGTCCATGTGAGGAGGGCACTAGGACCCAGCGTGCCTGAGCCCATCAGAGTCTGCACAGAAAGTAACTGCAGCTGCTGCGGCCAGGAAGGAGCTTCTGGGGTAAGAAAGCCTCACACTGCAGGGACTGCAGGGACTGAGTCTCCGGCTCTGCAACCGGCCGCTGTGCAGTCTGTCAGACAGGGGAGCTGGCATTGGGCTGCTCTCCCCGCACCTCAGACACGGCCTCATGATGTAAGTGGCCGTCTCCCAGTGGGCCCCTGCATGTGATGGGGCCCGGGGCAATGGCCCCCTCTGACCCCCCAGTAGCTACGCTACTGGTATCGGAGTACTCAGGAGAAATTGCACAAAAAATTTGTAGAGCAATTTCTCCTGTTACTCTTATGAAAATGCATAATAAGGAGCTAAAAAAGATTTATTTTGGAAAAATGTGATTTTTTTTTTTATAGCTATTGCTCTATGTTATAAACTTCTGTGGGTTCAAGGTGCTCAATACACATCTAGATAAATTCCCTGAGGGGTCTAGTTTCCAAAATGGTGTCACTTGTTGGGGGTTTCCACTATTTAGGCACAACAGGGGCTCTACAAACGCAACATGGCGACTGTTAATTATGCCAGTAAATTTTACATTCAAAAAGTGAAATGGCGCTCCTTCGCTTCCGAGCCCTGCCGTGCGCCCAAACATATGGGGTAATGGCATGCTCAGGATAAATTGCACAACAAATTGTATGGTCCAATTTCTCCTGTTACCCTTGCGAAAGTAAAAAAAATTAGGTCTAAATGAAAATTTTTGTGAAAGAAAAGTGAATTTATTTTTTCCTTCGCATTGAGAGTCCTCAGTGGTTGATACCTTTTAATGGCTAACTGAAAAGATGGTAACAAATTACAAGCTTTCGAGACTACTCAGTTCTCTTCATCAGGCAAAGACTAATACAGAATCTGAAGAATCACATATTTATACACAACAGGACACAGGAATAGTGCAATAGATAAGACAAGTATCATATCCAAAAAAAGGCTGCACTCAAGCATACTAAAGCATGACAACATAGAATACATGAAATTTTGAATAGCAATATGGCTTTGGAATATAAGGAAAAATTTGAGACGCTTAGTATAAACATTTGGCCAAACATTTTAAAGCCCAACAACCATCGTCAAGGTGGTCTCAATTCTGTTGAGTCCCTAACCTAATGTGAACATACCTCTATTAGGCTGATATCTGAATTTCTGGGTGAATATGCACCTCTGTCAGTAATGCCTGCATTTATGGGTAAAGTAGGGAGCTGGTGTAATTAAAATCACCACCTGGTGGGGGCGGAGTGCTCGGTCAGCAAGCTAACATTCAAAAGACAAAAAACCTGACTGGCACTTCCAGACTAATGTGAACTAGGTGCAAACCAAAGGGAGCTACCCTCATGTAAAACATCCAAAAAAAGGCTGCACTCAAGCATACTAAAGCATGACAACATAGAATACATGAAATTTTGAATAGCAATATGGCTTTGGAATATAAGGAAAAATTTGAGACGCTTAGTATAAACATTTGGCCAAACATTTTAAAGCCCAACAACCATCGTCAAGGTGGTCTCAATTCTGTTGAGTCCCTAACCTAATGTGAACATACCTCTATTAGGCTGATATCTGAATTTCTGGGTGAATATGCACCTCTGTCAGTAATGCCTGCATTTATGGGTAAAGTAGGGAGCTGGTGTAATTAAAATCACCACCTGGTGGGGGCGGAGTGCTCGGTCAGCAAGCTAACATTCAAAAGACAAAAAACCTGACTGGCACTTCCAGACTAATGTGAACTAGGTGCAAACCAAAGGGAGCTACCCTCATGTAAAACATCCAAAAAAAGGCTGCACTCAAGCATACTAAAGCATGACAACATAGAATACATGAAATTTTGAATAGCAATATGGCTTTGGAATATAAGGAAAAATTTGAGACGCTTAGTATAAACATTTGGCCAAACATTTTAAAGCCCAACAACCATCGTCAAGGTGGTCTCAATTCTGTTGAGTCCCTAACCTAATGTGAACATACCTCTATTAGGCTGATATCTGAATTTCTGGGTGAATATGCACCTCTGTCAGTAATGCCTGCATTTATGGGTAAAGTAGGGAGCTGGTGTAATTAAAATCACCACCTGGTGGGGGCGGAGTGCTCGGTCAGCAAGCTAACATTCAAAAGACAAAAAACCTGACTGGCACTTCCAGACTAATGTGAACTAGGTGCAAACCAAAGGGAGCTACCCTCATGTAAAACATCCAAAAAAAGGCTGCACTCAAGCATACTAAAGCATGACAACATAGAATACATGAAATTTTGAATAGCAATATGGCTTTGGAATATAAGGAAAAATTTGAGACGCTTAGTATAAACATTTGGCCAAACATTTTAAAGCCCAACAACCATCGTCAAGGTGGTCTCAATTCTGTTGAGTCCCTAACCTAATGTGAACTACCTCTATTAGGCTGATATCTGAATTTCTGGGTGAATATGCACCTCTGTCAGTAATGCCTGCATTTATGGGTAAAGTAGGGAGCTGGTGTAATTAAAATCACCACCTGGTGGGGGCGGAGTGCTCGGTCAGCAAGCTAACATTCAAAGACAAAAACCTGACTGGCACTTCCAGACTAATGTGAACTAGGTGCAAACCAAAGGGAGCTACCTCATGTAAACATCCAAAAAAAGGCTGCACTCAAGCATACTAAAGCATGACAACATAGAATACATGAAATTTGAATAGCAATATGGCTTTGGAATATAAGGAAAATTTGAGACGCTTAGTATAAACATTTGGCCAAACATTTAAAGCCCAACAACCATCGTCAAGGTGGTCTCAATTCTGTTGAGTCCCTAACCTAATGTGAACATACCTCTATTAGGCTGATATCTGAATTTCTGGGTGAATATGCACCTCTGTCAGTAATGCCTGCATTTATGGGTAAAGTAGGGAGCTGGTGTAATTAAAATCACCACCTGGTGGGGGCGGAGTGCTCGGTCAGCAAGCTAACATTCAAAAGACAAAAAACCTGACTGGCACTTCCAGACTAATGTGAACTAGGTGCAAACCAAAGGGAGCTACCCTCATGTAAACATCCAAAAAAAGGCTGCACTCAAGCATACTAAAGCATGACAACATAGAATACATGAAATTTTGAATAGCAATATGGCTTTGGAATATAAGGAAAAATTTGAGACGCTTAGTATAAACATTTGGCCAAACATTTTAAAGCCCAACAACCATCGTCAAGGTGGTCTCAATTCTGTTGAGTCCCTAACCTAATGTGAACATACCTCTATTAGGCTGATATCTGAATTTCTGGGTGAATATGCACCTCTGTCAGTAATGCCTGCATTTATGGGTAAAGTAGGGAGCTGGTGTAATTAAAATCACCACCTGGTGGGGGCGGAGTGCTGGGTTTCAGCAAGCTAACATTCAAAAGACAAAAAACCTGACTGCACTTCCAGACTATGTGAATAGGTGCAACCAAGGGCTACCCTCATTAAACATCCAAAAAAAGGCTGCTCAGCATATAAAGCTGACAACATAGAATACATGAAATTTTGAATAGCAATATGGCTTGGATATAAGGAAAAATTTGAGACGCTTAGTATAACATTTGGCCAAAATTTTAAAGCCCAACAACCATCGTCAAGGTGGTCTCAATTCTGTTGTAGCCCCTAACCTATTGACATACCTTATTAGCTGATATCTGAATTCTGGGTGATATGCACTCTGTCAGTAATGCCTGCTTTTATGGGTTAAGTAGGGAGCTGGTGTAATTAATTCACCACCTGGTGGGCGGAGTGCTCGGTCGCAAGCTAACATTCAAAAGACAAAAACCTGACTGGCACTTCCCAGACTAATGTGAACTAGGTGCAAACCAAAGGGAGCTACCTCATGTAAAACATCCAAAAAAAGGCTGCACTCAAGCATACTAAGCATGGAACATAGAATACCATGAAATTTGAATAGCAATATGGCTTTGGAATATAAGGAAAAATTTGAGACGCTTAGTATAACATTTGGCCAAATTTTAAAGCCAACACATCGTCAAGGTGGTCTCAATTTGTTGAGTCCCTAACTAATTGAAATACCTCTATTGGCTGATATCTGAATTTCTGGTGAATATGCACCTCTGTCAGTAATGCTGCATTTATGGTATAAGAGGAGCTGGTGTAATTAAAATCACCACCTGGTGGGGGCGGAGTGCAATTAGCTTGGAATATAGGAAATTTGGGCTTGTATAATTATTTGGCAAACCGAGCACTCCGCCCCCACCAGGTGGTGATTTTAATTACACAGCTCCCTACTTTACCCATAAATGCAGGCATTACTGACAGAGGTGCATATTCACCAGAAATTCAGATATCAGCCTAATAGAGGTATGTTCACATTAGGTTAGGGACTCAACAGAATTGAGACCACCTTGACGATGGTTGTTGGCTTTAAAATGTTTGGCCAAATGTTTATACTAAGCGTCTCAAATTTTTCCTTATATTCCAAAGCCATATTGCTATTCAAAATTTCATGTATTCTATGTTGTCATGCTTTAGTATGCTTGAGTGCAGCCTTTTTTTGGATGTTTTACATGAGGGTAGCTCCCTTTGGTTTGCACCTAGTTCACATTAGTCTGGAAGTGCCAGTCAGGTTTTTTGTCTTTTGATGTTAGCTTGCTGACCGAGCACTCCGCCCCACCAGGTGGTGATTTTAATTACACCAGCTCCCTACTTTACCATAAATGCAGGCATTACTGACAGAGGTGCATATTCACCCAGAAATTCAGATATCAGCCTAATAGAGGTATGTTCACATTAGGTTAGGGACTCAACAGAATTGAGACCACCTTGACGATGGTTGTTGGGCTTTAAAATGTTTGGCCAAATGTTTATACTAAGCGTCTCAATTTTTCCTTATATTCCAAACCATATTGCTATTCAAAATTTCATGTATTCTATGTTGTCATGCTTTAGTATGCTTGAGTGCAGCCTTTTTTTGGATGTTTTACATGAGGGTAGCTCCCTTTGGTTTGCACCTAGTTCACATTAGTCTGGAAGTGCCAGTCAGGTTTTTTGTCTTTTGAATGTTAGCTTGCTGACCGAGCACTCCGCCCCCACCAGGTGGTGATTTTAATTACACCAGCTCCTACTTTACCCATAAATGCAGGCATTACTGACAGAGGTGCATATTCACCCAGAAATTCAGATATCAGCCTAATAGAGGTATGTTCACATTAGGTTAGGGACTCAACAGAATTGAGACCACCTTGACGATGGTTGTTGGGCTTTAAAATGTTTGGCCAAATGTTTATACTAAGCGTCTCAAATTTTTCCTATATTCCAAAGCCATATTGCTATTCAAAATTTCATGTATTCTATGTTGTCATGCTTTAGTATGCTTGAGTGCAGCCTTTTTTTGGATGTTTTACATGAGGGTAGCTCCCTTTGGTTTGCACCTAGTTCACATTAGTCTGGAAGTGCCAGTCAGGTTTTTTGTCTTTTGAATGTTAGCTTGCTGACCGAGCACTCCGCCCCCACCAGGTGGTGATTTTAATTACACCAGCTCCCTACTTTACCCATAAATGCAGGCATTACTGACAGAGGTGCATATTCACCAGAAATTCAGATATCAGCCTAATAGAGGTATGTTCACATTAGGTTAGGGACTCAACAGAATTGAGACCACCTTGACGATGGTTGTTGGGCTTTAAAATGTTTGGCCAAATGTTTATACTAAGCGTCTCAAATTTTTCCTTATATTCCAAAGCCATATTGCTATTCAAAATTTCATGTATTCTATGTTGTCATGCTTTAGTATGCTTGAGTGCAGCCTTTTTTTGGATGTTTTACATGAGGGTAGCTCCCTTTGGTTTGCACCTAGTTCACATTAGTCTGGAAGTGCCAGTCAGGTTTTTTGTCTTTTGAATGTTAGCTTGCTGACCGAGCACTCCGCCCCCACCAGGTGGTGATTTTAATTACACCAGCTCCCTACTTTACCCATAAATGCAGGCATTACTGACAGAGGTGCATATTCACCCAGAAATTCAGATATCAGCCTAATAGAGGTATGTTCACATTAGGTTAGGGACTCAACAGAATTGAGACCACCTTGACGATGGTTGTTGGGCTTTAAAATGTTTGGCCAAATGTTTATACTAAGCGTCTCAAATTTTTCCTTATATTCCAAAGCCATATTGCTATTCAAAATTTCATGTATTCTATGTTGTCATGCTTTAGTATGCTTGAGTGCAGCCTTTTTTTGGATGTTTTACATGAGGGTAGCTCCCTTTGGTTTGCACCTAGTTCACATTAGTCTGGAAGTGCCAGTCAGGTTTTTTGTCTTTTGAATGTTAGCTTGCTGACCGAGCACTCCGCCCCCACCAGGTGGTGATTTTAATTACACCAGCTCCCTACTTTACCCATAAATGCAGGCATTACTGACAGAGGTGCATATTCACCCAGAAATTCAGATATCAGCCTAATAGAGGTATGTTCACATTAGGTTAGGGACTCAACAGAATTGAGACCACCTTGACGATGGTTGTTGGGCTTTAAAATGTTTGGCCAAATGTTTATACTAAGCGTCTCAAATTTTTCCTTATATTCCAAAGCCATATTGCTATTCAAAATTTCATGTATTCTATGTTGTCATGCTTTAGTATGCTTGAGTGCAGCCTTTTTTTGGATGTTTTACATGAGGGTAGCTCCCTTTGGTTTGCACCTAGTTCACATTAGTCTGGAAGTGCCAGTCAGGTTTTTTGTCTTTTGAATGTTAGCTTGCTGACCGAGCACTCCGCCCCCACCAGGTGGTGATTTTAATTACACCAGCTCCCTACTTTACCCATAAATGCAGGCATTACTGACAGAGGTGCATATTCACCCAGAAATTCAGATATCAGCCTAATAGAGGTATGTTCACATTAGGTTAGGGACTCAACAGAATTGAGACCACCTTGACGATGGTTGTTGGGCTTTAAAATGTTTGGCCAAATGTTTATACTAAGCGTCTCAAATTTTTCCTTATATTCCAAAGCCATATTGCTATTCAAAATTTCATGTATTCTATGTTGTCATGCTTTAGTATGCTTGAGTGCAGCCTTTTTTTGGATGTTTTACATGAGGGTAGCTCCCTTTGGTTTGCACCTAGTTCACATTAGTCTGGAAGTGCCAGTCAGGTTTTTTGTCGTTTCTTATAGATAAGACAAGTGACATAAAGCAGAACTATCAATATGGAAGGGGGATGAACAGTTGTGGCCATAAATATTGGATCAGTTCATAGATAAGGAGTGAGTTTTATTATCCTCTGATTGGGGTCTGGTAATGTTTTGTGATGCCCCCACAAGGTCTTAGGAGCAAATTCCTTAATTGATGTATAAAGACATAAATCCATGCGACACGTTCATTCCTGCACTGAGAGTGTCAAAGGTCGTCATGAGTTTATATTCCCAGACTCTTCTGTCTCTCTGAGATGTGAAATTACTTTTCAAAACCAATAATTTCATGTCCATGGTGCTGTGTTCAGGCATACAAAAATGTTTTGCCACAGGTAGATCCATTCTTTTTTCTCTTATTGTATGGCGATGAGAATTTATCCTTGTTATCAGTTTTTGCCCTGTCTCCCCAAATACAGACCCCCACAGTTGGACATTTCGTACAAATAATTAGGTACACACATTAGATGTGATGCAGCTGAAAGTACCTGGTATCTTGTAGTCCCGATGGGAGTTGGGGATCTTCATCTTGTCCGTGGTCATTATAAATGGACAGGTTTTACATTTTTTCTTGTTGCAAGGAAAGGTTCCTGCAGCTGTTGGAGAGGACAGGGAACTTCTGACAATGATGCTTCTTAGATTTGGAGGCTGCCTAAAGCTTAGTAGTGGGGGATCTGGAAATATGGATTGTAATCGGGCATCTTTTTGTAGTAAAGGTTGTAGTTTCCGTGCAGCTCCCCTTAGCATCTCCAGATTTGGATTGTAGGTGACCACTAGAGTCACCTGGTTATTTTCTTCTTTAGCTTTGTAATGTAGCAGGTGATTCCTTGATATTCTGGTGGCTCTTGTAATTTGGTTTTCAATTGTTCTTGGATGGTAGCCCTGATTTAAAAAGGTCTTTCTGAGGCGACCAAGGTGTTCATCTCTATCCATGGGGTTGGAACATATACGGTTGTATCTGATGGCTTGGCTGTAGATAATAGAGTTTTTTATGTGTTTTGGATGGAAACTGTCCCATTTAAGGTATGTTGGACGGTCGATTGGCTTCTGATACAGGGATGTCTCTCTTTCATTATTCTTTAGCTTAATGATGGTGTTTAAAAAGTTAATTTCAGTGCTGGAGTAGTTGAGTGTTAAGTTGATGGTGGGATGAAATTGATTGAACTGTTCATGGAACGTCTTTAGCTGTTGCTCAGACTCCGTCCAGATGATTAAAATGTCATCAATGTAGCGGTAGTAGGCCAGAGGCCTAATGGGACATGAGGACAGAAAGTCGCTTTCAAGCTTGGCCATGAAAAGATTTGCATACTGTGGAGCCATTTTACTTCCCATAGCTGTGCCAGTCTCCTGTAAATAGATCTTGAGGATGAATTTTGTGAGTTTCACTACAGAATCAGCATCATTCCCGGTGTTTTCCATGAAGACTTTGCAGGCATTTAATCCATCCTGGTGTGGGATATTAGAGTACAAAGATGGTGGCAAGGATGGTTCCTTCTGGTAGAGGACCTATTGCTGCTAGTTTATTCAATAAGTCAGTTGTGTCCTGTAGCTGGGTGTATCCTTTACCAGGGGTTTAAGAACACCCTCTACCCATCCAGATACCTGCTCAGTAAGGTATTTTTTTCTTCCACATTCCAAAAATTTCTGTGAAGCACCTGAAGGGTTAATAAACTTCTTGAATGTGGTTTTGAGTGCCTTGAGGGGTGCAGTTTTTAGAATAGTGTCATTTTTGGGTATTTTCTGTCACATAGGCCCCTCAAAGTCACTTCAAATGTGATGTGGTCCCTAAAAAAATGGTTTTGCAAATTTTGTTGTAAAAATGAGAAATTGTTGGTCAACTTTTAACCCTTATAACTTCCTACCAAAAAAAAAATATTTTTCAAAAATTGTGTTCATGTAAAATAAACATGTCGGTAATGTTATTTATTGACTATTTTGTGCGATGTGACTCTCTGATTTAAGGGCATGAAAAATAAAATTTTGAAAATTGAGAAATTTTCAAAGTTTTTGCCAAATTTAAATTTTTTTAACAAATAAACGCAAGTCATATCAAATTAATTTTACCACTTTCATAAAGTAGAAAATGTCATGAGAAAACCAGTCTCAAAATCACCAGGATCCGTTGAAGCGTTCCAGAGTTATGACCTCATAAAGTGACAGTGGTCAGAATTGTAAAAATTGACCGGGTTAGGAAGGTGAAACAGGCTTCAGGGTGAATGGGGTTTTTTTTTTTATCAACAAGAGATTATCACTACATGACTATCTGCCTTGTGCCAATTAGTCTTTCTGCTTTGTATATCCCCATCCGCACCAATAATTAGCAGCTTTCTGCCTATGCACAGTGTACACGTGTACACAGAAAGCTGCTATCACGAACACCGCACTGCACTTGCTCACTGAGCCAGTGCGCGTGTCCTGAATAAGACAGACTGCACTCAAAGATACCTGTGGAGCGAGGCAGTCGCGGTGAAGATGTGTGCTTCAGACTAACAGGACCCTAAGCACGTGACTGCCAATGGGCAGCGCCGGCCACAGGTCTCTCAGAGAAAGCAGTAACAGACAGAGAATGCTTCAGGCCAGAGGACCTTAAGCACGTGACTGCTGATGGGCGTGGCCTAAGCTCCAGAGAGCTATGAGCAGAAGGAAAACTCCTAGAAGGGTAACTACGGGACAGAGTTACCAAGGGGCATAGACAAAACGGATAGTCAGGATAGCTAGGTCATACACAGAGGGAGCAACGCAGTACAAGAGGAGCAGGCAGAGAATAACCAAAACATAGCCAAGGGATCAGAAAACCAGAACGGGCAAATACACAGTACCAAGACAGTAGACAAACTCACAATGAAGAGACGGACCGGGTCAAAACCAAACAAGCAACAAGATCAGGCACAAGGCACAGGCACACAGGAGGTCAACTAACTCAGCCGAGGGCAGGAGTATAACTGACACCAGACCTAGGTCAATTGGCAACTAAATAGCCGCCTTCTGCCAGAGAGAGGCTGAAACCATTAACCCCAGTCTGGCCAGGACGGGACAAAGACCAAACCCCGTCCTGGGTCATGACAGTACCCCCCTCTCAACGGGGGGCCACCGGACCCCCGGGTTTCTCAGGACACCTGGCATGAAAGGCCCGGACCAACTGATCCTCATGAACAGATCGAGCAGGAACCCACGACCGGTCCTCTGGACCGTAGCCTTTCCAATGTATCAGATACTGAAGAGCACGACGGACAAACCTAGAGTCAAGAATTAGTTCCACCTCGTACTCAGACTGCCCGTCTACCAAAACCGGTGGTGGAGAAGACAACGGTCCTTCCCTACAGGACCCCACAGGTTTCAAAAGGGCCCTATGGAAAACGTTGGGAATCCGTAGAGACGGAGGGAGATGCAACCGAAATGCCACCGGGTTAACTGGTTCCGTAATTTCATAAGGACCAATAAATTTAGGTCCAAGTTTCGCAGAGGGGACCTTGAGCCTTATATTCCTAGTAGATAACCATACCTTATCCCCAACCTGGAACACCGGCCCCACAGACTTTTTTTGTCAGCAAAAAACTTATATTTAGACTGAGCCTTCGTAATGTTCCTTTGGACCTCCCGCCATAACTCCCCCAACCGCTGGATTGTCCCATCCGCCTCAGGACACCCAGAGTCCAAACAGGAGAACTCCCCAAAATGTGGATGAAACCCATAATTGCAGAAAAAGGGAGATGTGCCCGTAGACTGGTTAATGCAGTTGTTAAGCGCAAACTCAGCCAAAGGTAACGCAGTACACCAATCATCCTGTCGGGCTGAGGTCAGGCAACGCAGGATTTGCTCTAGAGACTGATTGGTCCGCTCAGTCTGCCCATTAGTCTCTGGATGATAAGCGGATGAAAAAGACAGACTAATACCCAACCTCTTACAAAATGCCCTCCAAAATCTGGAAACAAATTGTACCCCCCTATCAGACACCACATTCAAGGGTACCCCATGCAACCGCACCACATGCTCAACAAACAATCTGGACAACGTTTCCGCATTAGGTAAAGCCGCCAAGGGTACAAAATGTGCCTGTTTACTAAACCTGTCCACCACTACCCAAATGACGGTGTTACCCTTGGAAGGAGGAAGGTTGGTGATAAAATCCATGGACAAATGGGTCCATGGTCTATCAGGAATTGGCAGTGGCACCAATTCCCCGGCCGGCCGGTTATGGGGGGGGTTCGCACGGGCACATACCCCACAAGCAGACACAAATTCCCCAACATCAGAGGCTAAAGAAGACCACCAGAATATCCTAGCGATGGCCCTCCGGGTAGCCGATCCCAGGATGTCCACCCAGAACTGAGTCGTGGAATTCCTGAAGGATCCTGAGACGAAATTTAACTGGTACAAAAAGTTTATCCACTGGCTTAGCCGGAGGGGCAAGAGACTGAGCTTCCCGAATCTCCTGCTCCAACCCAGCAGAAACAACTGCCACCACCACCCAGGCTGAAGAATGGAGGATGGAGGTTCGGGGGGAGACACCGGATCCAGACTGCGTGACAAGGCATCAGCCTTGACATTTTTGGATCCTGGCCGAAAAGTGATGGAGAACTGGAATCGGGAAAAAAAAAGCGACCATCTTGCCTGTCTAGGAGTCAACCTTTTAGCAGACTCAATGTAAGCTAGGTTCTTGTGGTCCGTAACCACGGTAATAGGATGGACAGCACCCTCCAAAAAATGCCTCCATTCTTCAAAGGCCAACTTCACGGCCAGAAGTTCTCGATTCCCAACATCATAGTTTCTCTCCGCAGGAGAGAATTTCTTAGAGAAAAAGGCACAGGGTCTCAAATTAGTCAAAGTGGCGGGTCCCTGGGACAACACCGCCCCAACCCCCACCTCCGAGGCGTCCACCTCAACAATAAATGGTTCAGACGGGTCCGGTTGAATAAGAACCGGAGCAGACATGAAACATTTTTTTAAAAACTGAAACGCCGCCACCGCTGCGGCTGACCAATTCTTGACATCAGCCCCCTTTTGAGTCAGATCTGTGAGAGGTTTAACTACCTGCGAGAACCCCCTTATAAACTTGCGATAGTAATTTGCGAATCCTAAGAAACGCTGCAGAGCCTTCAAATCACAAGGTTGTACCCAATCAACAATGGCCTGCACCTTATTAGGATCCATGCGATACCCCTCAGCAGACACAATGAACCCCAGAAAAGACAGTTCCTGAACGAAGAATGAACATTTCTCTAGCTTAGCAAAGAGACAGTTCTCCCGGAGCCTTTAGAGAACTGCCCGAAGATGATCATTGTGAGCTTGTTTATCAGGCGAGTAGATAAGAATGTCATCTAAATACACAACCATAAAACGCCCAATAAAGTCAGAGAACACATGATTGATAAAATTTTGGAAGACTGCTGGTGCATTGGTCAGACCGAAAGGCATGACCAAGTTTTCAAACAACCCTTCAGTAGTGAGAAAAGCAGTCTTCCACTCATCTCCCTCCCGGACCCGGATAAGGTTATATGCCCCCCGCAGATCCAATTTCAAAAACCACTTAGCCCCAGACAACTGGTTGTACAAATCAGGAATAAGTGGGAGGGGGTAAGTATTTCTCACAGTTATCTTATTTAACTCTCGAAAATCGAGGCATGGGCGCAAACCACCGTCTTTTTTCTTAACGAAAAAGAACCCCGCCGCCATGGGGGAAACAGAAGGACGAATGTGTCCCTTACGAAGGCTCTTGGAAATGTATTCTTTCATAGCAGCCCGCTCGGGACCCGAGAGGTTATACAAGCGGGCCTTGGGCAATTTAGTACCTGGAACCAGGTCAATGGCACAATCAAATGGGCGGTGTGGTGGTAAAACTTCAGCCTCTTTTTCAGAGAAAACGTCCGCATAGTCCTTCAGGTACTCCGGAATACCTTCCAGACCAACGGACGACACAGACACAGTAGCAAGACATCTTTCAGAACAATTAGATCCCCATTTAACAATATTACGGGAATCCCAGTCAATAATCGGGTTATGCTGTTGCAACCAGGGAAACCCTAACACCAGGCCAGCAGAGAGGTTATCCAAAACAAAATATGACATACGCTCCTGGTGAAGGGCCCCCACCCTGAGGGTGAATTCTTCAGAAACAAAATGGACACCATCCTTGGTGAGAGGTGTAGAATCAATGGCCATTATTTTTATAGGAGTCTCCAACCTAACTGTCCCTAATCTACAGCTGGCCACCAGCTTAGAGTCAATCAGGTTCAAGGATGACCCACAGTCCACAAAAGCTGAAGTAAGGAAAAAGCAGTTCTTGACACTAAGTTCCACCTTTAACAGTATCTTAGAAAATGAAGGAAAGGGTACCTGAGAGTCTGAGTGACCTCCACGATGATCACCCAGACTCAGTCGCTTGTTAGTAGGTGGGCAGGAGGGACAGTTACTTTTCCAATGTCCAGGATCACCGCAGTAAAAACACAGCTTTTCTAAGCGCCTCCGTCTCCTTTCTTTCTCTTTGAGGTCGATGGCTCCCATCTCCATGGACTCCAATACAGGACTGGCTCCCCTTCCACTGGAGAAAAATGGTGTCTCAGCCTGCATCACACCTCTCGCCCGCAGCCTGCGATCCATTCGGACGGCCTGCGTCATGGCGTCCTCCAGAGAATCAGGCGGAGGGTGGAGTGCCAAGGCATCTTTCAGACGTTCAGACAGACCTCTACGGAACAAGCCAAGGAGGGCGGCATCATCCCAACAGAACTCAGCAGCCCAGCGTCTGAACTCTGAGCAAAACCACTCGGCTGAGTGCTTCCCCTGACATACACTCATCACCATGTCCTCAGCCATCAGCACTCGATCAGGCTCATCATAAATATGCCCCAGGGCCTCAAAAAATGCATCCACAGTCATTCTCTCAGGGGCAGTGGTAGGAAGGGAAAAAGCCCAAGCCGAAATTTAACTGGTACAAAAAGTTTCTCTCCTTAACAGAGACATAATGACCCCCACCCTCTGACTTTCATCCCCAGAAGAGTGCGGTCTTAAAGAAAAAAAAAGCTTACAGCCCTCTTTGAAAACTTTAAATTCCTTTCTATCTCTGGAAAAGGTATCCGGTAGTTTAACCGGGGGCTCTGGGGAAACTAATGTAACAGCATAAACCCCTGTCCCATGAGCACCAGATGATAAAGCCCCCTGCACAGTGTCAGCCATCAGCTGCTGAGACTGAGCCAGAACTCGCTGTTCCTCATTCAGTTTCTGAGACATCTGAGTCAGGTGCTTTACCTGCTCAGAAAGGGCATACATAGGATCCATAACACACACAGGAGAAAAAAAAAAAAAGTAGCGGTCAGTTATAATATCACGAACACCGCACTGCACTTGCTCACTGAGCCAGTGCGCGTGTCCTGAATAAGACAGACTGCACTCAAAGATACCTGTGGAGCGGGGCAGCAGCGGTGAAGATGCGTGCTTCAGACTAACAGGACCTGAAGCACGTGACTGCCAAGGGGCGGCGCCGGCCACAGGTCTCTCTGAGAAAGCAATAACAGACAGAGAATGCTTCAGGCCAGAGGACCCTAAGCACGTGACTGCCAAGGGGCGGCGCCGGGCACAGGTCTCTCAGAGAAAGCAGTAACAGACAGAGAATGCTTCAGGCCAGAGGACCTTAAGCACGTGACTGCTGATGGGCGTGGCCTAAGCTCCAGAGAGCTAGGAGCAGAAGGAAAACTCCTAGAAGGGTAACTACGGGACAGAGTTACCAAGGGGCATAGACAAAACGGATAGTCAGGATAGCTAGGTCATACACAGAGGGAGCAACGCAGTACAAGAGGAGCAGGCAGAGAATAACCAAAACGTAGCCAAGGGATCAGAAAACCAGAACGGGCAAATACACAGTACCAAGACAGTAGACAAACTCACAATGAAGAGACGGACCGGGTCAAAACCAAACAAGCAACAAGATAAGGCACAGGCACACAGGAGGTCAACTAACTCATCCGAGGGCAGGAGTATAACTGACACCAGACCTAGGTCAATTGGCAACTAAATAGCCGCCTTCTGGCAGAGAGAGGCTGAAACCATTAACCCCAGTCTGGCCAGGATGGGACAAAGACCAAACCCCGTCCTGGGTCATGACAGCTGCCAATCAGTGATATTGGTGGGGTTATACAGAACACAGCATTCATCAAACTGGTAGATCTACAATTGAAAAAAAAATGTTTTTTGTTAACCAAGCAGCCCAAGTGACACATCACTGAAGTCAGGGTCCCTGCCTCTACATCTTGCTGTTCTCAGATAGCCTTGTGACAGCTTTCCTTAAATTAGGGACAACAGAGGATGGCAATGTGTGTGTAAGGTTCTGTGTACATGTTCCTGAAACTCAGTTTGTTCGTCAGCCATTTTACTTTCTGTCTTGCTGCAGCTATCTTGCCCTCAGTCAAAATGGAGTTTCCAGCTTGCATGTTCCCGCCCTGATTCTCTCCTTTTGCTTCTTAAGCAGCCACAGCTGAGCAATCAGTGCTTCAGAACCTAGCCTGCAGTGAACCTGTGACCTGACTCCTAAAGCCTTGGACCTTGTACTCCAGCTATTCCTACTGAGGAACTCTGAAGCACTTGTAAACTCTGAACCCTGCTCTTTGAAAGACCCACGTTTGCATGGACTTACGGTAACAGAGAAGAAGATCCTGAACCTGTTGTGGAGAGTGATTGCTGAGCTTAGATTACTCTGGCCTGCTGTGTCTCCTGCTTCTGTGTCTGCAAACTGTGTGACTATTTTTGCCAACTTGTATGAAGTAATACAAGACTTTCTATATCAAACCTGTGTCTCATGTATTTTCATCGCACCCAAGCACAAGACGCTATATGAACTGTACTACATACATTACAAGATTCTGAAGCCAAAACGTTAGTGTCTGCTGGGTCTGGAAAGGCTGTGTTTTTGCTGTAACTGTGGATATCGGATGTCCGGTTGTACTTTCTGTGATGACAGTGGTTGTGACTTCTCACAACCATTCCAGGTGAGCAATTCCTTTAAGTGTTTTTTTTTCTGCAGTGTTACCACAGGTAAACACTATTGTTTTTTTTTTTTTTTTTCTCTTTTTTGTCTGCTGTAACTGTGGATATCAGATGTCCGGGTGAACTTTCTGTGATGATAGTGGTTGTGACTTCTCACAACCATTCCAGGTGAGCAGTTCCCTTAATTTTTTTTTCTCTCTGCAGTGTTACCACAGGTAAACACTATTGTTTTTTTCTTTTTTCTCTCCTCTCCTCTTCTTCCAGTACTCCTGTCTTAAAAGATCTGGAAAATGGAGGCCCGCATAAAGGAACTTTGCGGAGTGACTGATAATATCCTTGCAGATTTGCAGAATATAAAGACCCGTTTTTCAAGCCTACAGGACCTCACTAATCACAATTTGCAAGTGTTTGGACAGACTGCCCAGGATTTGCGAGCCAGGATTGAGGTTCTAGAAGAGCGAGTCCAGGCTCCTGCCGTAGCCCCGAGTTCTGGGATTCCCAAGTTGCCCCCTTTTCGTTTTGGCGGTGAACGTGAGAAATTCAGGGGATTTATTAATCAATGCAATCTTTTTTTTTCTGCACATGCTTCACAATTTCCCACTGAACGATCTAAGGTGCTTACTATAATTATGTTGCTTACCAACAAGGCTTTGATGTGGGCAAACCCTCTGATTGAGACTGAGGATGATTGTTTGAATCACCTTGATGCCTTTATTTCAGCCATGGGGCAGGTGTTTGATGACCCCAATCGAGGTGCAACAGCTGAAGCAGCCATGTTAGCTTTGCGCCAAGGTAAGCACTCGGTAGCTGAATATGCCTTGGATTTCAGGAGATGGGCCCTTGATACCACCTGGGACAGTTCCGCCAAAAAATCTATTTTTCGAAAGGGGTTATCTCCACTGATTAAGGATGAACTTGCTCGTGCCGACCCTCCCACTGCGTTAGGTGACTTTATTAACTACTGCATCCGTATTGATACTCGTCTGACTGAACGCAGGCAAGAGAGATGGTTCGAAAGCAATCGCACTAACCTTTTCCTACCTTCCTCTCCAGCTAAGGAACCTTTGAGTAGGATTACACGGGAACCTGAACCTGAACCCATGCAGGTAGACTCTTTACAACGACGGGTTAGTGATGCACGCAAGGAACATCGTTTTAAGGAGAATCTATGTTTCTATTGTGGTAAGTCAGGGCACTTCATTATAAACTGACACAGCCGTTCTCGTAAGACTACTGCAGCACTCATTCATTGTGAGTGTTGCGAGAGGGGATCTGTCAGGTCCGAGCCTCAGGCTCCAGAGAGATCTGCAGCAACAGATCTTGATTTCTCGGACTTAAACTCCGTTACCTCTGAGAACGTTGACTGTGTAAACGCTGCCATTTTTCAAGTTTCCTCAGCGGTGTCCCAGCTGAGTTGTAAGAAAAACAATTCTCATTGCTTTCTTTCCATCAAACTCTGGGTTGACTCAGCTTGGGTGTCTAGCTCTGCTATGATCGACTAGGGGCAAGCGGAAATTTTATGGATGTCTCCTTTGCTCTGAAACAGGGGATACGTTCAGTGAAGAAGGCTACTCCAGTACAGATGGAAACTGTGGATGGCTCCCTGCTGACCTCTGGACCAGTGGATCAGGAAACAGAGCCTTTGAGGGTTCTTATGGGTAAAGATCATCAAGAGAAACTGTCCTTTATGCTTATCTCTTCTCCCCACTTTCCCATTATTCTAGGGCTACCATGGCTGCAGGCTCAGAATCCTACCATTAACTGGGAGACCAAGGAATTACACTTTCCAGAGAAACAGATGAGTCCAAAAGTTTCAGCTTGCTCTGTTCCTAAAGGAACCATGTCAGTCCCTGAACTACCAGCTGTATACCAGGACTATGTGGATTTATGTGACAAGAAGAACGCTGACCAGCTTCCTCCTCACCGTCCATATGATTGTCCAATTGAATTATTGCCTGGAGCAGAGATACCTTTTGGTAAGATCTACCCCTGGCGGGGCCCGAGCTAAAGGCTTTAAAGGATTACATAGACGAAAATCTAGCCAAGGGCTTCATACGCCCCTCTTCATCTCCTGCAGGTGCACCCATCTTCTTTGTAAAGAAGAAAGATGGATCTCTGAGACCATGCGTAGACTATAGGGAACTCAATAAGGTTACTATTAGAAACCGTTATCCATTGCCTTTAATCCCTGAGTTATTGGAGAGAGTGCGACATGCCAAAATTTTCTCTAAACTAGATCTTCGTGGGGCCTATAACTTAGTCCGTATTAGACCTGGGGATGAATGGAAGACTGCATTCAGGTCAGCTATGGACACTTTGAATATCTAGTTATGCCTTTTGGTCTGAGTACCGCCCCAGCCACTTTCCAACACTTGGTGAATGACATCTTCAGGGATCTCCTAGATACATTCGTGGTAATTTATTTGGATGATATTCTAATTTTTTCTAACTCCACAGAGGAACATCATGGACATGTGAGAATGGTCTTGGAACGTCTAAGACAAAATCATCTTTACATCAAACTTGAAAAGTGTGAATTCCATAGGACCGAAATTCAATTTCTGGGGTATGTACTGTCTACACAAGGAATTAGTATGGATGGAAGCAAAACCCAAGCCATCAAGGATTGGCCAAGTCCTAGAAATGTGAAGGAGGTACAGCGCTTCATCGGGTTTGCCAACTTCTATAGACGTTTCATTAGAAATTTCTCTGAGGTAGTGTCACCTATCACCCAACTTACCCGGAAAGAGTCTAGGTTCTCCTGGACTCCCCAAGCCCAGGAAGCATTTTCCCGTCTAAAAGATAAATTTACCACTGCACCTATCCTAGTACATCCCAACCCCGAGCTTGCCTTCATAATAGAGGTGGATGCTTCAGACTGTGCCGTTGGAGCTATACTCTCTCAGAGAACAGGTGAGAAGAATGTCTTGCATTCCTGTGCCTTCTTTTCCCAGCAGTTGTCTTCGGCTGAGAGGAACTACGATGTGGGCAATAGAGAGTTGTTGGCCATTATTGCCGCCTTCAAAGAATGGAGACACCTTCTTCAGGGAGCTGCACAGCAAATAGTCGTCCTGACAGACCATCGTAACCTTGAGTTTATCAGGTCGGCTAAGTGCCTGACTCCTCGCCAGGCTCGCTGGAATCTTTTCTTAAACCAATTTAATTTTATCATTTCTTATAGACCAGGATCGCGCAATGGAAAGGCTGATGCACTCTCTAGGATTTACTCAGCAGAGACACGTCCAATTACTCCTCCTAAGACTATTCTTCCTGACTCTAGATTCCTAGGAGTAATTCATAATCAAGACCTACTTAAGGACATCAAGGAAGCATACCATGCGGATTCCTTTTTGGCACAACCCCCAAGGGACGTAAGTCTTGTCTTTAAGAATGGTGTGTGGATTCAGGGACAACGCCTGTATATTCCTGAAACAGTCAGATTGAGAGTATTGCAACTCATTCACGATTCCAAGATAGCTGGGCATAGAGGAATTCTAAAGACACAGGAATTTCTCTCACGTTTCTTTTGGTGGCCCACTTGCAGGAAGGATGTTTTAAACTATGTCACTTCATGTGAAGTCTGTGCAAGATGCAAAACACCTCGCTCCTCACCAACTGGTCTGTTACAGCCTCTTCCCACCCCGTCCCGCCCGTGGGGATCCATTTCTATGGACTTCATTGTGGAGTTACCAACCTCTCAAGGGAAGAACACCATTCTAGTGGTGGTTGACCGTCTAACAAAGGCAGCTCATTTTATCCCTTGTGTCGGCTTACCCACTGCAAAACAGACATCAGATTTGATGATTAAAGATGTGTTTCGCTTACATGGAGTACCGGATGAGGTTATTTCGGATCGAGGGGTGCAATTCATCTCTAGGTTTTGGCAAAATTTCTGTGCAGCATTGGACATTAAAGTAAACCTTTCTTCTGCTTTTCATCCCCAGACTAATGGACAGACCGAACGAACCAATCAAACCCTGGAGCAGTATCTCCGCTGCTTTATCTGCCACCTACAGGATGATTGGGTGGATCTACTTCCATTAGCTGAGTTCTCGTATAACAACTCTCAGAGTGCCTCCACTAAGCAGTCTCCTTTTTACTCTAATCTAGGTTATCATCCTAACTGTAATGTATGTAGTACAGTTCATATAGCGTCTTGTGCTTGGGTGCGATGAAAACACAGGAGTCACAGGTTTGATATAGAAAAGTCCTGTATTACTTCATACAAGTTGGCAGAAATAGTCACACAGTTTGCAGACACAGAAACAGGAGACACAGCAGGCCAGAGTAATCCAAGCTCAGCAATCACTCTCCAATACAGATTCAGGATCTTCTTCTCTGTTACCGTAAGTCCATGCAAACGTGGGTCTTTCAAAGAGCAGGGTTCAGAGTCCACAAGTGCTTCAGAGTTCCTCAGTAGGAATAGCTGGAGTACAAGGTCCAAGGCTTACAGGAGTCAAGTCACAGGTTCACTGCAGGCTAGATTCTGAAGCACTGATTGCTCAGCTGTGGCTGCTTAAGAAGCAAAGGAGAGAATCAGGGCGGGAACATGCAAGCTGGAAACTCCATTTTGACTGAGGGCAAGATAGCTGCAGCAAGACAGAAAGTAAAATGGCTGACGAACAAACTGAGTTTCAGGAATATATACATAGAACCTTACATTACTCCCCCCTTAAGGACAACCTCCGGATGACCTCAGACCAGGCTTGTGTGGGTACCTCTGATGAAACTGACGGAGCAAGCGAGGAGCATTAACGTTATTGACCGGTTCCCATGAGTTGTCCTCCACTGGGTAGCCCTGCCATTTAATCAGATATTGTAACTGATTTCTATACAACCTGGAATCTAAAATCCTTTCCACCACAAATTCTTCCTGACCATCGACTAGCACTGGGTCAGGGCAAGGAGAGGAACGTCCAGGAAACGTATTGGGTGTCGCAGCCTTTAGTAGGGATACATGAAAGACAGGGTGATTCTCATAGTTCTGGGCAGTTGAAGACGACAAGCAACGGCACTTATAATTTTACTGATTTTATAGGGTCCAATGTACTTATGTCCCAACTTAGACGATGGAATCCTTAACTTAAGATTTCTGGTTGACAGCCAGACCAAGTCTACTACCTTGAAAGCTGGTGCAGGTTTACGAAATTTATCTGCTGCTTTCTTGTACCTTTCTTGAGCCGATTCCAGATTTTCCTTTAGAAGATCCATATTCTTCTGTAAAGACGTGATTCTTTCAGCCACTGCTGGTAAAGGCGTTTCTATGGGAAATCGTGGTAGAATGTTAGGATGATAACCTAGATTAGAGTAAAAAGGAGACTGTTTAGTGGAGGCACTCTGAGAGTTGTTATACGAGAACTCAGCTAATGGAAGTAGATCCACCCAATCATCCTGTAGGTGGCAGATAAAGCAGCGGAGATACTGCTCCAGGGTTTGATTGGTTCGTTCGGTCTGTCCATTAGTCTGGGGATGAAAAGCAGAAGAAAGGTTTACTTTAATGTCCAATGCTGCACAGAAATTTTGCCAAAACCTAGAAGTGAATTGCACCCCTCGATCCGAAATAACCTCATCCGGTACTCCATGTAAGCGAAACACATCTTTAATCATCAAATCTGATGTCTGTTTTGCAGTGGGTAAGCCGACACAAGGGATAAAATGAGCTGCCTTTGTTAGACGGTCAACCACCACTAGAATGGTGTTCTTCCCCTGAGAGGTTGGTAACTCCACAATGAAGTCCATAGAAATGGATCCCCACGGGCGGGACGGGGTGGGAAGAGGCTGTAACAGACCAGTTGGTGAGGAGCAAGGTGTTTTGCATCTTGCACAGACCTCACATGAAGTGACATAATTCAAAACATCCTTCCTGCAAGTGGGCCACCAAAAGAAACGAGAAAGAAATTCCTGTGTCTTTAGAATTCCTCTATGCCCAGCTATCTTGGAATCGTGAATGAGTTGCAATACTCTTAATCTGATTGTTTTAGGAATATACAGACGTTGTCCCTGAATCCACACACCATTCTTAAAGACAAGACTTACGTCCCTTGGGGGTTGTGCCAAAAAGGAATCCGCATGGTATGCTTCCTTGATGTCCTTAAGTAGGTCTTGATTATGAATTACTCCTAGGAATCTAGAGTCAGGAAGAATAGTCTTAGGAGGAGTAATTGGACGTGTCTCTGCTGAGTAAATCCTAGAGAGTGCATCAGCCTTTCCATTGCGCGATCCTGGTCTATAAGAGATGATAAAATTAAATTGGTTTAAGAAAGAGATTCCAGCGAGCCTGGCGAGGAGTCAGGCACTTAGCCGACCTGATAAACTCAAGGTTACGATGGTCTGTCAGGACGACTATTTGCTGTGCAGCTCCTGAAGAAGGTGTCTCCATTCTTTGAAGGCGGCAATAATGGCCAACAACTCTCTATTGCCCACATCGTAGTTCCTCTCACCGAAGACAACTGCTGGGAAAAGAAGGCACAGGGATGCAAGACATTCTTCTCACCTGTTCTCTGAGAGAGTATAGCTCCAACGGCACAGTCTGAAGCATCCACCTCTATTATGAAGGCAAGCTCGGGGTTGGGATGTACTAGGATAGGTGCAGTGGTAAATTTATCTTTTAGACGGGAAAATGCTTCCTGGGCTTGGGGAGTCCAGGAAAACCTAGACTCTTTCCGGGTAAGTTGAGTGATAGGTGACACTACCTCAGAGAAATTTCTAATGAAACGTCTATAGAAGTTGGCAAACCCGATGAAGCGCTGTACCTCCTTCACATTTCTAGGACTTGGCCAATCCTTGATGGCTTGGGTTTTGCTTCCATCCATACTAATTCCTTGTGTAGACAGTACATACCCCAGAAATTGAATTTCGGTCCTATGGAATTCACACTTTTCAAGTTTGATGTAAAGATGATTTTGTCTTAGACGTTCCAAGACCATTCTCACATGTCCATGATGTTCCTCTGTGGAGTTAGAAAAAATTAGAATATCATCCAAATAAATTACCACGAATGTATCTAGGAGATCCCTGAAGATGTCATTCACCAAGTGTTGGAAAGTGGCTGGAGCGGTACTCAGACCAAAAGGCATAACTAGATATTCAAAGTGTCCATAGCGTGACCTGAAATGCAGTCTTCCATTCATCCCCAGGTCTAATACGGACTAAGTTATAGGCCCCACGAAGATCTAGTTTAGAAAAAATTTTGGCATGTCGCACTCTCTCCAATAACTCAGGGATTAAAGGCAATGGATAACGGTTTCTAATAGTAACCTTATTGAGTTCCCTATAGTCTACGCATGGTCTCAGAGATCCATCTTTCTTCTTTACAAAGAAGATGGGTGCACCTGCAGGAGATGAAGAGGGGCGTATGAAGCCCTTGGCTAGATTTTCATCTATGTAATCCTTTAAAGCCTTTAGCTCGGGCCCCGCCAGGGGGTAGATCTTACCAAAAGGTATCTCTGCTCCAGGCAATAATTCAATTGGACAATCATATGGACGGTGAGGAGGAAGCTGGTCAGCGTTCTTCTTGTCACATAAATCCACATAGTCCTGGTATACAGCTGGTAGCTCAGGGACTGACATGATTCCCCTAGGAACAGAGCAAGCTGAAACTTTTGGACTCATCTGTTTCTCTGGAAAGTGTAATTCCTTGGTCTCCCAGTTAATGGTAGGATTCTGAGCCTGCAGCCATGGTAGCCCTAGAATAATGGGAAAGTGGGGAGAAGAGATAAGCATAAAGGACAGTTTCTCTTGATGATCTTTACCCATAAGAACCCTCAAAGGCTCTGTTTCCTGATCCACTGGTCCAGAGGTCAGCAGGGAGCCATCCACAGTTTCCATCTGTACTGGAGTAGCCTTCTTCACTGAACGTATTCCCTGTTTCAGAGCAAAGGAGACATCCATAAAATTTCCACTTGCCCTGAGTCGATCATAGCAGAGCTAGACACCCAAGCTGAGTCAACCCAGAGTTTGATGGAAAGAAAGCAATGAGAATTGTTTTTCTTACAACTCAGCTGGGACACCGCTGAGGAAACTTGAAAAATGGCAGCGTTTACACAGTCAACGTCCTCAGAGGTAACGGAGTTTAAGTCCGAGAAATCAAGATCTGTTGCTGCAGATCTCTCTGGAGCCTGAGGCTCGGACCTGACAGATCCCCTCTCGCAACACTCACAATGAATGAGTGCTGCAGTAGTCTTACGAGAACGGCTGGGGCAGTTTATAATGAAGTGCCCTGACTTACCACAATAGAAACATAGATTCTCCTTAAAACGATGTTCCTTGCGTGCATCACTAACCCGTCGTTGTAAAGAGTCTACCTGCATGGGTTCAGGTTCAGGTTCCCGTGTAATCCTACTCAAAGGTTCCTTAGCTGGAGAGGAAGGTAGGAAAAGGTTAGTACGATTGCTTTCGAACCATCTCTCTTGCCTGCGTTCAGTCAGACGAGTATCAATACGGATGCAGTAGTTAATAAAGTCACCTAACGCAGTGGGAGGGTCGGCACGAGCAAGTTCATCCTTAATCAGTGGAGATAACCCCTTTCGAAAAATAGATTTTTTGGCGGAACTGTCCCAGGTGGTATCAAGGGCCCATCTCCTGAAATCCAAGGCATATTCAGCTACCGAGTGCTTACCTTGGCGCAAAGCTAACATGGCTGCTTCAGCTGTTGCACCTCGATTGGGGTCATCAAACACCTGCCCCATGGCTGAAATAAAATCATCAAGGTGATTCAAACAATCATCCTCAGTCTCAATCAGAGGGTTTGCCCACATTAAAGCCTTGTTGGTAAGCAACATAATTATAGTAAGCACCTTAGATCGTTCAGTGGGAAATTGTGAAGCATGTGCAGAAAAAAAAAGATTGCATTGATTAATAAATCCCCTGAATTTCTCACGTTTACCGCCAAAACGAAAAGGGGGCAACTTGGGAATCCCAGCACTCGGGGCTACGGCAGGAGCCTGGACTCGCCCCTCTAGAACCTCAATCCTGGCTCGCAAATCCTGGGTAGTCTGTCCAACCACTTGCAAATTGTGATTATTGAGGTCCTGTAGATTTGTAAAACGGGTCTTTATATTCTGCAAATCTGCAAGGATATTATCAGTCACTCCGCAAAGTTCCTTTATGCGGGCCTCCATTTTCCAGATCTTTTAAGACAGGATTACTGGAAGAAAAGGAGAGAAAAAAAAACAATAGTGTTCACCTGTGGCAACACTGCAGAGAGAAAAAAAAATTAAGGGAACTGCTCACCTGGAATGGTTGTGAGAAGTCACAACCACTATCATCACAGAAAGTTTCAACCAGACATCTGATATCCAGAGTTACAGCAGACAAAAAAGAGAAAAGAAAGGAAAAAAAAAAAAAACAATAGTGTTTACCTGTGGTAACACTGCAAAAAGAAAAAACTTAAGGGAATTGCTCACCTGGAATGGTTGTGAGAAGTCACAACCACTGTCATCACAGAAAGTACAACCGGACGTCTGATATCCACAGTACAGCAGACACAGCCTTCCAGACCCAGCAGACACTAACGTTTTGGCTTCAGAATCTTGTAATGTATGTAGTACAGTTCATATAGCGTCTTGTGCTTGGGTGCGATGAAAACACAGGAGTCACAGGTTTGATATAGAAAAGTCCTGTATTACTTCATACAAGTTGGCAGAAATAGTCACACAGTTTGCAGACACAGAAACAGGAGACACAGCAGGCCAGAGTAATCCAAGCTCAGCAATCACTCTCCAATACAGATTCAGGATCTTCTTCTCTGTTACCGTAAGTCCATGCAAACGTGGGTCTTTCAAAGAGCAGGGTTCAGAGTCCACAAGTGCTTTAGAGTTCCTCAGTAGGAATAGCTGGAGTACAAGGTCCAAGGCTTACAGGAGTCAAGTCACAGGTTCACTGCAGGCTAGATTCTGAAGCACTGATTGCTCAGCTGTGGCTGCTTAAGAAGCAAAGGAGAGAATCAGGGCGGGAACATGCAAGCTGGAAACTCCATTTTGACTGAGGGCAAGATAGCTGCAGCAAGACAGAAAGTAAAATGGCTGACGAACAAACTGAGTTTCAGGAATATATACATAGAACCTTACACTAACATTCTACCACGATTTCCCATAGAAACGCCTTTACCAGCAGTGGCTGAAAGAATCACGTCTTTACAGAAGAATATGGATCTTCTAAAGGTGAATCTGGAATCGGCTCAGGAAAGGTACAAGAAAGCAGCAGATAAATTTCGTAAACCTGCACCAGCTTTCAAGGTAGGAGACTTGGTCTGGCTGTCAACCAGAAATCTTAAGTTAAGGATTCCATCGTCTAAGTTGGGACATAAGTACATTGGTCCCTATAAAATCAGTAAAATTATAAGTGCCGTTGCTTGTCGTCTTCAACTGCCCAGAACTATGAGAATTCACCCTGTCTTTCATGTATCCCTACTAAAGGCTGCGACACCCAATACGTTTCCTGGACGTTCTTCTCCTTGCCCTGACCCAGTGCTAGTCGATGGTCAGGAAGAATTTGTGGTGGAAAGGATTTTAGATTCCAGGTTGTATAGAAATCAGTTACAATATCTGATTAAATGGCAGGGCTACCCAGTGGAGGACAACTCATGGGAACCAGTCAATAACGTTAATGCTCCTCGCTTGCTCCGTCATTTTCATCAGAGGTACCCACACAAGCCTGGCCTGAGGTCATCCGGAGGTTGTCCCTAAGGGGGGAGTAATGTAAGGTTCTGTGTACATGTTCCTGAAACTCAGTTTGTTCGTCAGCCATTTTACTTTCTGTCTTGCTGCAGCTATCTTGCCCTCAGTCAAAATGGAGTTTTCAGCTTGCATGTTCCCGCCCTGATTCTCTCCTTTTGCTTCTTAAGCAGCCACAGCTGAGCAATCAGTGCTTCAGAACCTAGCCTGCAGTGAACCTGTGACCTGACTCCTAAAGCCTTGGACCTTGTACTCCAGCTATTCCTACTGAGGAACTCTGAAGCACTTGTAAACTCTGAACCCTGCTCTTTGAAAGACCCACGTTTGCATGGACTTACGGTAACAGAGAAGAAGATCCTGAACCTGTTGTGGAGAGTGATTGCTGAGCTTAGATTACTCTGGCCTGCTGTGTCTCCTGCTTCTGTGTCTGCAAACTGTGTGACTATTTTTGCCAACTTGTATGAAGTAATACCAGACTTTCTATATCAAACCTGTGTCTCATGTATTTTCATCGCACCCAAGCACAAGACGCTATATGAACTGTACTACATACATTACAGTGTGCTGCCAGCGATTTTTCATGGACTCATAGACTTGTTATGATAATTTTGATCTGTAACTTGAATAAAAAGACAGCATGTCGCCATGATTTTGTTTTACAGGCACATGGTCTGCAAAAACACATAGGCATGTGATGCTACTGATAGATACTAATAGATCACAGGCTGCACATGAGTCAACAGTGTGATGCAGCAGCAAAAAAGGCAAACACAGTTCTAGGATGTAGTAAGAGAGGCATAGTCTAGATCATGTGAAATAATGATCCCCCTCTACTCCTCCTTGGTCAGGCCTCATCTGGAATACTGTGTTCAGTTCTGGGACTGCAAAGTACAGTATGTCCTACGAGGAACGATTAAAGGATCTGGGAATGTTTAGCTTGCCAAAAAGAAGGCTAAGAGGAGACTTAATAGCTGTCTACAAATATCTGAAGGGCTGTCACAGTGTAGAGGGATCATCCTTATTCTCATTTGATATTAGAAAAAACTTTTTGACAGTGAGAGTGATCAATGAGTGGAACAGGCTGCCACGAGAGGTGGTGAGTTCTCCTTCAATAGAAGTCTTCAAAGGCTGGACAGACATCTGTCTGAGATGGTTTAGTGAATCCTGCATTGAGCAGGGGGTTGGACCAGATGACCCAGGAGGTCCTTTCCAACTCTACCATTCTATGATTCTATGGAAACAGCTGCATAGATAATAATGGGCACATGGGTTTTATTTGTGAGCAACACAGATAGAACAGGTACATGAAAACGGACACCTGAATGAGCACTTATAGGGGATGTTCAGGCTTGGGATGAAAGTCTGCAGTGTCTTCATGTGACTGCAGATTTCTAAATCCTGACAACATGCATCGTGCTCACTCTCACTGACATCACCTAAGAATCCTGTGAGCACAACACATTCTGACAAGGATTCAGAAGTCTGCAGTCACAGAGTGACTGTAGACTTTCATTTCAAGCATGGATAACCCCTTAAGCTTATCGGCCCAATCACTAACCTTCTAAAAGGATCAAAAAGGTTGTCTATTTCAGTTGCATTTGGGACCTCCATGTAACCACCGTGTAATGCTTAATTTCTCCTGTAGTGTAAAGGAAGAATTACTGCTAGGTTTTCCAACACATTACTGCCGATTTCTGTAGGATTTTTGTGGGAAGAAATGGGTTATGGTAACAGTGGAATTTACGCATATTTGAGGAGTTCGCTAAAGTAATTTAAAAAAGACTGGTTGCTGGAAACGTGATGCAACCCAATTGGTAAAAATGTGGGATTGTCTTTATAGCAGGGGTGGACAATTATTTTTCCTGAGGGGCCACATGAAAGACCAGGACTGTTATGGAGGCTGAAATTAATTCTGCTCAATATTAATATTAACACATTTATTATAATTATTATGTTATATTAATATTAATTGTATCACTTAATATTTAACTACACTGACACCGTCCTTATAACGTATGATCCCACACACAGCCCCATATATACACTGCTCAAAAAAATAAAGGGAACACTTAAACAACAGAATATAACTCCAAGTAAATCAAACTTCTGTGAAATGAAACTGTTCACTTAGGAAGCAACACTGATTGACAATCAATTTCACATGCTGTTGTGCGAATGGAATAGACAACAGATGGAAATTATTGGCAATTATCAAGACACACTCAATAAAGGAGTGGTCCTGCAGGTGGGGACCACAGACCACATCTCAGTACTAATGCTTTCTGGCTGATGTTTTGGTCACTTTTGAAAGTTGGTTGTGCTTTCACGCTCATGGTAGCATGAGACCAACTCTACAACCCACACAAGTGGCTCAGGTAGTGCAGCTCATCCAGGATGGCACATCAATGCGAGCTGTGGCAAGAAGGTTTACTGTGCCTGTCAGCGTAGTGTCCAGAGGCTGGAGGC
>JARQOD010003445.1:0-64883 GCA_033576555.1 Oophaga sylvatica | reverse complement strand
TGCTCATGAGGAGAACATAATTTTACCTCTATACAAGTCACTGGTGCGACCACACTTAGAATACTGTGTGCAGTTCTGGTCTCCGGTGTATAAGAAAGACATAGCTGAACTGGAGCGGGTGCAGAGAAGAGCGACCAAGGTTATTAGAGAACTGGGGGGTCTGCAATACCAAGACAGGTTATTACACTTGGGGTTATTTAGTTTGGAAAAACGAAGGCTTAGGGGTGATCTTATTACAATGTACAAATATATGAGGGGACAGTACAAAGACCTTTCTAATGATCTTTTTACTCTTAGACCTGTGACGGGGACGAGGGGGCATCCTCTACGTCTGGAGGAAAGAAGGTTTAGCCATAATCACAGATGCAGATTCTTTACTGTAAGAGCAGTGAGACTATGGAACTCTCTGCCGTCTAATGTTGTAATGAGTGATTCCTTACTAAAATTTAAGAGGGGACTGGATGCCTTTCTTGAAAAGTATAATATTACAGGCTATATTCACTAGTTTCCTAGATACAGCGTTGATCCAGGGAGCTAGTCTGATTGCCGTATGTGGAGTCGGGAAGGAATTTTTTTCCCCAATGTGAAGCTTACTGTTTGCCACTTGGGTTTTTTTTGCCTTCCTCTGGATCAACATGTTAGGGCAGGTTAGGATAGGATATGGGTTGAACTAGATGGACTTAAAGTCTTCCTTCAACCTTAATAACTATGTTACTATGTTACTATGTTACTATATTCTCTCCTGCTTTTTCTCCACCCCCAGATGTCCCCCCAAAACATGCGAATAGGCCATATTTAGAACCCTCCTCCAGTATGGCCCTGGAACCAACAACTGCTCCACTATTTCACCTCCCCTCAGTGTAGGCACTGTATACTGCAATTCCCTATTGACTGCAAAATGTGGGTACCGGGTGTCAGCCTCCAGCTCTTGAGCAACCCCATCAATCACACACACATTTTCAAAGTCCATTTAAGAGTAAGATCCCGCATTTGAGCAGTCCCAAAATTTTCCCCAGAAACCCCCAGGTCAGGAACCTCGGCTTCCCTGGTCACCGATTCATCCTCATCACCAGCTAGGACACACAAGGTGAACTCCTCCACCTCCGACTGCAATGGGGATTCATCAGGGTTGTGTTGGCTCCTGCCTGAGACACTGGGCACCCCTGCTTTTCCCCACAACTCCCAGAACAGGCTGAAGTCCTGCCCGATTATCACAGGGTACAGCGAGTCTCTGACTACCCCGACCTCATGGAACTCCGTACCAAGGCTCATTTTAATGAACACTCAGGCAACAGGGTAGTCTTTGGCATCCCCATGGATACATTGAACATCCACGTTTCCCTGTGATCAAGTGGTGGGGAAGCATGGCCCTTATCAGGGTCACAAGCAATAAACGCAAGTCATATCAAAGAAATTTTACCACTATCATAAAGTACAATATGTCACGAGGAAACTGTCTCAGAATCACCAGGATCCATTGAAGCGTTCCAGAGTTATGACATCATAAAGTGACAGTGGCGAGAATTGTAAAAATTGGCCTGTTAGAAAGGTGAAAACAGGGTTAGGGATGAAAAGGATAAGCAAGAGGCACCACTACCCAAACAACACCATGTCAGGGTTAGGTTATTAAAAAAATCACCATCTGTGATGATCCCCCAGAGCACCATCAAATCTATTATTATCAAATGGAAAGAACATGCTACCACAACAATCCTGCCAAAAGAGGGCTACCTACCAAAACAGTGTTCCTGTTTTCTACCTCTATGTACCACTGAGTGAGCTGAATTACCACACCATTAAAATGTTATATTTGTTATGTAATTTTTCTCGAACACGATGATACCCCTTAACCCCTTTCTGACTTCAAACGGAATAGTACCACATCAAAGCCGGGACATGTCAGCTGTTTTGAACAGCTGACATGTGACCGCAATAGGCGCAGGTGGAATCGCGATCCACCCGTGCCTATTAACTAGTTAAATGTCGCTGTCAAACGCTGACAGCGGCATTTAACAAGCGCTCGTCACATGATCAGGGGTCATCGATGCATTGGCATAACAACCAGAGGTCTCCTGTAATTCTGCTGCATGTAGGCGATTTAATCATCTCCTGTATGTAGCAGAGGCGATCGAGTTGTGGCAGCTTCTAGCATCCCATGGAGGCTATTGAAGCATGCTAAATTTAAAAAAAAAATGTTTTTGAAAATATGAATAAAATAAAAAATATATAAAAGTTTAAATGACCCCACTTTCGCCCCATTCAAAATAAAGCAATAAAAATAAAATCAAACATACACATATTAGGTATCACCACGTTCAGAATCGCCCGATCTAAACAGCGTAGCGCGAAAAAATATCAAAACGCCAGAATTACGTTTTTTTGGTCGCCGCGACATTGCATTAAAATGCAATAACGGGCAATCAAAAGATAGTATCTGCACATAAAAACATCAGCTCGGCACACAACAAATAAGCCCTCACCCAACCCCAGATCATGAAAAATAGAGATGCTACGGCTATCAAAAAATGGCGCTTTTTTTTTATCAAAGTTTGGAATTTTTTTTCCATTTCACGACGTAGTAACACCAATGATATCGTTCAAATGTACAACTCGTCCTGCAAAAAATAAGTCCTCACATGGCCATACTGACTGAAAATTAAAAAAAGTTATGGATCTGGGAATAAGGGAAGCGAAAAACGAAAACGCAAAACCGAAAAAAGCTGGGGTCATTAACCCCTTTCTGCCATCAGACATACTATTCCATCCATGTGCCCTGGGACTTAATTCCCATGGATGGAATAGCACGTCATACGCGATCAGCCGCGCTCACGGGGGGACTGTAGCTGATCGTGGCCGGGTGTCAGCTGATTCTCACAGCTGTCACATGGCACTAAGTGCCGAAATAAATAAAAAAAAAAATTTCCCCAATGAACACATTATTATTATGTAAATAAAAACAATAAAAGTACACATATTTAGTATCACCGCGACCGTAACAACGCTCCCTATAAAACTGTCCCACTAGTTAACCCCTTTAGTGAACCCCTTAAAAAAAGGCAAAAAAATGCTTTATCATCATACTGCCGAACAAAAAGTGGAATAACACGCGAACAAAAAGACGTATATAAATAATCATGATACCGTTGAAAATGTCATCTTTTTCTGCAAAAAACGAGCTGCCATTCAGCATCATCAGCAAAAAAATAAAAAAGTTATAGCTAGCAGAATAAAGCGATGTAAAAGTAATTTTTTATATAAAATTAGTTTTTATTGTATAAAAGCGCCAAAACATAAAAAAAACAATGAGGTATCGCTGTAATTGTACTAACCCGAAGTATAAAACTACTTTATCAATTTTACCACACGCAGAACGGTATAAACGCCCCCAAAAGAAATTCAAGAATTGCTGGTTTTTGTACATTCTGCCTCCCAAAAATCGGAATAAAAAGCGATCAAAAAATGTCATGTGCCCAAAATTTTACCAATAAAAACGTCAACTCGTCCCACAAAAAATAAGACCTCACATGAGTCTGTGGGCCAAAATATGGAAAAATTATAGCTCTCAAAATGTGGTGATGCAAAAACTATTCTTTGCAATAAATAGCGTCTTTTAGCATATGACAACTGCCAATCATAAAAACCCGCTATAAATAGTAAATCAAACCCCCAATTCCAGCCAATTCTGCGTTGAAAAAGTCAAACGGTGCTCCTTCGCTTCCGAACTCTGCCATGCGCCCAAACAGTGGTTTACCCCCACATATGGGGTATCAGTGTACTCAGGATAAATTGCACAATAACTTTTGGGATCCAATTTCTTCTGTTACCCTTGGAAAAATAAAAAATTGGGGGCAAAAATATCATTTGTGGAAAAATATGATTTTTTTATTTTTATGACTCTACGTTATAAACTTCTGTGAAGCACTTGGGGTTCAAAGTTCTCCCCACACATCTAGATAAGTTCTTGAGGGGTCCAGTTTCCAAAATGGGGTCACTTGTTGGGTTTTCCAATGGTTAGGCACATCAGGGGCTCTCCAAACGCGACATGACGCCCACAGACCATTCAATCAAAGTCTGCATTCCAAAATGTCACTACTTCCCTTCCAAGCCCCGACGTGTGCCCATACAGTAGCTTTCTCCCACATATGGGGTATTAGCGTACTCAGGACAAGTTGGACAACAACTTTTGGAGTCCAATTTCTCCTGTTACCCTTGGGAAAATAAAAAAATTGTGGTCTAAAAGATCATGTTTGTGGAAAAAAATATGATTTTTTTATTTTCATGCCGGGCGTTATAAACTTCTGTGAAGCACTTGGGGGTTCAAAGTGCTCACCACACCTCTAGATAAGTGTCTTTGGGGGTCTAGTTTCCAAAATGGGGTCACTTATGGGGGGTTTCCACTGTTTAGGCACATCAGGGGCTCTCCAAACGCGACATGGCGTCCGAACTTAATTCCGGCAAATTTTGCGTTGAAAAAGTCAAACGGCGCTCCTTCCCCTCCGTGCTCTGCCAGGACAAATTGCACAATAACTTTTTTGGTCTTGTTACACTTGGGAAAATACAAAATAGGAGTGAAAAGATTAATTTTGTGGAAAAAATATGATTTTTGAATTTTATGGCTCTACGTTATAAACTTCTGTGAAGCCCTTGGGGGTTCAAAGTGCTTACCACACATCTAAATAAGTTCCGTGAGGGGTCTAGTTTCCAAAATAGTGTCATTTGTGTGGGGTTTCCACTGTTTAGGCACATCAGTGGCTCTCCAAACGCGACATGGCGTCCAGCCAATTCTGCGTTGAAAAAGTCAAACGGCGCTACTTCCCTTTTGAGCTCTGCCATGCGCCCAAATAGTGGTTTACCCCCACATATAGGGTATCAGCGTACTCAGAATAAATTTCACAAAAACTTTTTGGCCAAATTTCTCCTGTTACCCTTGGGAAAATAAAAAATTGGGGGCGAGAAGATCATTTTTGTGGAAAAATTATGATTTTTTATTTTTACGGCTCTACGTTATAAACTTCTGTGAAGCACTTGGGGGTTCAAAGTGCTCGCTACACATCTAGATAAGTTCCTTAGGAGGTCTACTTTGCAAAATGGTGTCACTTGTGGGGGTTTTTCACTGTTTAGGTGCATCAGGGGCTCTCCAAACGCGACATGGCGTCCGAACTTAATTCCGGCAAATTTTGCGTTGAAAAAGTCAAACGGCGCTCCTTCCCCTCCGTGCTCTGCCAGGACAAATTGCACAATAACTTTTTGGTCTTGTTACCCTTGGGAAAATAAAAAATAGGAGTGAAAAGATCAATTTTGTGGAAAAAATATGATTTTTGAATTTTATGGCTCTACGTTATATACTTCTGTGAAGCCCTTGGGGGTTCAAAGTGCTTACCACACATCTAAATAAGTTCCATGAGGGGTCTAGTTTCCAAAATAGTGTCATTTGTGTGGGGTTTCCACTGTTTAGGCACATCAGTGACTCTCCAAACGCGACATGGCGTCCAGCCAATTCTGCGTTGAAAAAGTCAAACGGTGCTACTTCCCTTTTGAGCTCTGCCATGCGCCCAAATAGTGGTTTACCCCCACATATAGGGTATCAGCGTACTCAGAATAAATTTCACAAAAACTTTTTGGCCCAATTTCTCCTGTTACCCTTGGGAAAATAAAAAATTGGGGGCGAGAAGATCATTTTTGTGGAAAAATTATGATTTTTTATTTTTACGACTCTAAGTTATAAACTTCTGTAAAGCACTTGCGGGTTCAAAGTACTCACTACACATCTAGATAAGTTCCTTAGGAGGTCTACTTTGCAAAATGGTGTAACTTGTGGGGGTTTTTCACTGTTTAGGCACATCAGTGGCTCTCCAAACGCGACATGGCGTCCAGCCAATTCTGCGTTGAAAAAGTCAAACGGCGCTCCTTTCCTTCCGAGCTCTGCCGTGCACCCAAACAGTGGTTCCCCCCACATATGGGGTATCAGCATACTCAGGACAAATTGCACAACAACATTTGTGGTCCAATTTTTCCTGTCACTCTTGGTAAAATAAAAGAAATTGAATCTGAATTAAATATTTTGTGAAAAAAAGTTAAATGTTCATTTTGTTAAACATTTCAAAAATTCCTGTGAAACACCTGAAGGGTTAATAAACTTCTTGAATGTGTTTTTGAGCACCTTGAGGGGTGCAGTTTTTAGAATGGCATCACTATTGGGTATTTTCTATCATATAGACCCCTCAAAGTGACTTCAAATGTGATGTAGTCCCTAAAAAAATGGTGTTGTAAAAATGAGAAATAGCTGGTCAACTTTTAACCCGTATAACTTCCTAACAAAAAAAATTTGGTTCCAAAATTGTACTGATGTAAATTAGACATGTGGGAAATGTTATTTAGCAACTATTTTGTGTGACATATTTCTCTGTTTTAAGGGCATAAAAATTCAAAGTTTGAAAATTGCAAAATTTTCAAAATTTTCGCCATATTTCCATTTTTTCATAAATGCACGTTATATCAAATAAATTTTACCACTCTCATGAAGTACAATATGTCACGAGAAAACATTCTCAGAATCACCAAGATCCGTTGAAGCGTTCCAGAGTTATAACCTCATAAAGGGACAGTGGTCACAATTGTAAAAATTGGCCCTGTCATTAACCCCTTTATTCCATCCGACAAACTATTCCGTCCATGTGACCCTGGACCTAATTCCCATGGACGGAATAGTACGTCATGCCCTTTAATGCGACATCGCAACTTAAGTCGCGGTGATCGCATTAAAATTCCGACGTCTTACCTGTAGGAAGATGGTGTCGGCATCCCGGGCAGTGTCCTCCCCCATCCGGCCTCCCGAGCGCTATGATTGGCTGTTCAATCCTGAACAGCCAATCACAGGCTTTCTCATTGTTTCAGCCAATCAGATTGGCTAAAACAGTGAGATCCCAGGATAGGATCGAGTACCGCGCTGTCCCCTGCTGGTTCCTGCTAGATCGGTGCTGTAATAGCACCGATCCTAGGCCGGAACCTAGGACAGGCCTAGCAGGGCCTGCAGGAGCTGATTGGCGCCATCGATGTCATCGTTGATAGCTCCAATCACAGGGCACAGCCGCGGTATTATCGCGCTGTGCCTTGCTGCTGACCTGCCAGATCAGTGCTGTAATAGCACCGATCCTTGCTGGATCGGTGCTGTAATAGCACCGATCCTGCTAAAGAGGCTCAGGACAGGCCCAGCAGTGCACAGCTGCAGTCTGACCGCTGTGTGACCGCTCTATGCCCTGCAAGTGACCTGGCTGCTGCCCTGTGAGCTCCGATCCTAGGAATGTTGCCAGGGTAACCAGGAGAGCTCTGATTGGTGGGATCTTGTTATGATGGATCCCACCAATCACAGGTCACAGAAGCGATATGACCGCTCTGTGACCTGTCTCACCTGGCTCTGACCTGTGTGTGACCGCTCTTCAGGGATCCTCACACTTGCTGAAGATTCCTGCAGAGTGGTCATACAACCAGATCTCTCCTCCTGTGCAGGGCCTTGTAGTGCTGAAGACAGAAGAAAGAAGAAAAGATAGAAAAAAGAAGATAGAAAAAAGAAGAGAGACTACAACAGTAAGTGTTGATCCCTATCTCTCTTCCTCCCCCCATCTCCCTTCCCCCTCTTTTTACCGCTCCACCCCCCTTTGCGCCGCCTCCGTGCGCACATTTAGCAGCTGCCGAGCATTGATTGGTGATGCAGTTCACCGATCAACACTCGTGCTCTCAGCCCCCTTTGTGCCACCTCCGTGCGCACACCCTGCAGCCGCCGAACTTTGATAAATGACGCAGTTCACTTGTCAGAGCTCGCGTCCGGTGGGTTTCATTTTTTTTTTCTTTTCACCCCCTCCTTGCGCCACATCTAGCAGCCGCTGAATTTTGATAAGTGACGCAGTTCACCAATCAGATTTCGTGCCGGCTGTTTTCCTTTTTTTTTTTCACCCCCCCCTTGCGCCACTCCCTTTGCGCCACATCTAGCAGCCGCCGAACTTTGACAAGTGACACAGTTCACTTATCAGAGCTCACGCCGGCTGTTTTCCTTTTTTTTCTTTTTCCTTTTTTTTTTTCACCCGCCTTTGCGCCGCCTCCGTTTCCACATTTAGCAGCCACCGAATTTTGATAAGTGACGCAGTTTACTTATCAGATCTCGTGCCGGCTGTTTTCCTTTTCTTTTCTATTTTCACCCCCTCCTTGCGCCACATCTAGCAGCCGCTGAATTTTGATAAGTGACGCAGTTCACCAATCAGATCTCGTGCCGGCTGTTTTCCTTTTTTTTTTCACCCCTCCTTGCGCCACTCCCTTTGCGCCACATCTAGCAGCCGCTGAACTTTGACAAGTGACACAGTTCACTTATCAGAGTTGGGGCCGGCTGTTTTCCTTTTTTTTTTTTCACCCGCCTTTATGCCCCCTCCGTTTCCACATTTAGCAGCCGCCAAATTTTGATAAGTGACGCAGTTCACTTATCAGATCTCGTGCCGGCTGTTTTCCCTTTTTTTTTCACCCCCTCCTTGCGCCACATCTAGCAGCCGCCGAACTTTGACAAGTGACACAGTTCACTTATCAGAGCTCGCGCCGGCTGTTTTCCCCTTTTTTTTTTTTCACCCCCTCCTTTCGCCACATCTAGCAGCCGCCGAACTTTGATAAGTGACGCAGTTCACTTATCAGAGCTAGGGCCTGCCTTTTTAGACTTTTCTTTTCATAGGCATTTTTTTCTCCTCATTTTTTTTCTTTTAGATTTTTCTTTTCAGAATAGTTTGCACCAATCACTATTCCCCCCACACACATACACAGTTATCAATAAAGTACACACAAGCACCACATTCACAAAAAAAATGTCCCACCCGTCCCGTTTGTCCCAACAGCGCTATTCATTGGAGGAGGCATATGCTTTCCTTGCCTCCGACACTGATAGCGAGGGAGAGGATCCCACATTTCTTTATTTTTCTGATTCCTCATCCTCTTCCTCTTCCCCCTCCTCATCTTCCTCCTCGGGTCCTGCGGAACCAACACTGTTGTGAATGTTTTGGAAATGAATTCTGAGCAGAAGCTCCCTCTGGTGGTTACAAACAGTACTGAACCATTCAATGAGGATTGGCAATCAGGATTCACAGACTTGCTTGATATAAGGGAGGTTCCCTCCCATCATGGTTGCCGGTGATCAATTGTTCCTGTCTCAACTGTGGTTCCTGGTTCACTTGGAAGCTTGCTGAGTCTTGCCTCTTCTTCTGCTTTCAGATAAGATATTTTCTGATTTTGTTTTTGTGCTTTCCATTTGCATATTTCTCTGCATTTCTGTGAGGTTAGCCAGGTTCCCCCCCCCCAGGGGGCTTGGGCTCCTCTCAGTTCCTCTGGAGCCATTGTTATTTGTTCATTTGCCTTTTCCAGTTTTTTCAGTGACTGTGGCTTAGTTTTGTTACACCAGAGAACTGATTTAGGTGGTAGAGGTCGTGTGATCTCAGGTGTTTTTGCAATTAGTAGCGTTGGCATTTTTTAGGGTTTTTTTTGGATTGCAGTGAGTATCCTTTCTATCCTTTTCTGTGTAGGCAGATTGGGCCCCAGCGTTTGCTCATACTATTTTTTGTCTGTGTCTGTATTTCCTCTTGTCTGACCGCCATTACATGTTTGGGGGCTTCCTATGTTCTTTGGGGATCTGCTCTGGGGCAGATAGCTTTCCTCTTTCTATCTTTAGGTGTAGTTAATCTCTCAGGCTGTGACGAGGCGTCTAGGACCAACGTAGGAACGCTCCACGGCTGCCTTTAGTTGTGGTGGTTAGTCAGGGTACTGCAATCCAATATATTCCAACCTTTCTGGTGTATTGCCGTTTTTGCCTGCCCTCCTCAGTTACCGAAACATAACAGTATCACCGGCCTAACTGAAAATTGTATGGTACTCACAGAAGGGAAAGATAGTGTGGAAAGAAAAAAGTTGTCAGAGTTGTCAGAGATTTTTTTTTTTTTTTTCTGTTTCTTGCATTTTTTCCCTCTTTTTCTCTGGGTGCTGAGGAGGATTTTTTTTTCTCTCAATGGAGCTTGCACAGCTGTCTGGCCATGTGGATCAGCTTGCGACTGAGGTTCGGAGTATTGCTGTGTATCTTTCTGGGTTGCCGGTTGTGGAACCTAGGATTCCCATGCCAGATTTGTTTTTGGGAGATCGGGCCAAATTTCTGAATTTCAAAAATAACTGTAAAACCTAAGTCCTCAGGGAACGCAGCACAGCAGGTTCAAATTGTCATCTCTCTCCTGCGCGGCGATCCTCAGGATTGGGCTTTTTCCCTGACACCTGGGGACCCTGTTTTGAGTGATGTTGATGCATTTTTTCTGACTCTGGGGTTATTGTACGATGAGCCTAATGTCACTGATCAAGATGAAAGAACCTTGTTGGCATTAAATCAGGGGCTTAAGGACGCTGAGTTGGACTGTCAGAAATTGTGAAAATGGGCAGTCCTAACCAAATGGAATGATGATGCTTTGGCAGCCCTTTTTCGGAAGGGGCTGTCAGAGAATGTAAAAGATGTTATGGTGGGTTTCCCTGCTCCCTCTGGTCTCAATGATTCTATGTCATTAGCGATTCAAATTGACAGACGTTTGTGTGATCGTAGAGGTATGCGTGGAATAGTGTTGCCTTGTGAGCCAGCTTCTGAACCCATGCAGTGTGATAGAGTGGCTTCTGGGGCACAGCGTCATGAGTTTCGAAAACGCAATGGGTTATGTTTCTATTGTGATGACGTCTCTCATGCTATTTCTGTCTGCCCTAAGCGGGGAAGACGTTTTGCACGCTCAGTTGTCTTGGGTAGTGTTCAGACTAAATTTCTGTTGACTGTTACCCTGATTTGCTCCCTGTCCACATTTTCTGCTTAGGCTTTTGTTGATTCGGGAGCAGCTATTAACCTGATGAATTTTGATTTTGCCAAACGTTGTGGGTTTCCATTGATACCCCTACGGAAGTCTATTCCCCCACTGGGGATTGATTCTACCCCTTTGGCTGAGAATAAACCCCAGTTTTCTACTCAGGTGATAATGAGAGTTGAACCTGATCATCAGGAAAGTTGCAAATTTTTGGTACTGTATAATCTGCATGATATTATTGTACTAGTTTTCCCTTGGTTGCAGTCTCATAATCCTGTTTTGGATTGGAAATCTGTGTCTGTAACCAGTTGAGGCTGCCGATGTGTTAATGCCAACACTCCTGTTTTTTCTGCCTCTCCCCAGTCTCAGGATGTTCCTGACTTTTTGACAGATTTTTCTGATGTGTTTAGCAAAAGTAAATCTGCATCCTTGCCCCCCCATAGGAGCTATGACTGCGCTATTGAATTAGTGCCTGGTAGTAAATTCCCTAAAGGTCGCCTTTTTAACTTGTCTGTACCTGAACATGACGCTATGCGGTCTTATATCAAGGAGTCATTGGAGAAGGGTCATATCAGAATATCAGACCATCCTCTTCACCCTTGGGTGCCGGTTTTTTCTTTGTGGCCAAAAAGGATGGTTCATTAAGGCCATTTATTGAACAAGATCACTGTGAATTATCAATATCCGTTACTCTTGATTTCTGACCTGTTTTACAGGGTGAAAAGTGCTACTTGGTTTATCAAACTTGACCTCAGGGGGACGTATAACCTTATTCGCATTAAGCACGGGGATGAATGGAAGACGGCGTTTAATACCCCAGAGGGGCATTTTGAGTACCTAGTGATGCCCTTTGGGCTCACTAATGCTCCTTCCGTCTTCCAGTCCTTCATGAATGACATTTTCAGGGATTTTGTGAATAAATTTCTGATTGTTTATTTGGATGATATCTTGATTTTTTCCAAAAAGGGTTCTGATGTGGTGAATTGGCCTCCTGAGGCAGTCTCTGCGTTTCAGGAACTTAAGCAGAGATTCACTTCTGCTCCTGTTCTACGGCAGCCTGATGTTTCTCTGCCATTTCAGGTGGAGGTTGATGCCTCTGAAATTGGGGCAGGTGCCGTTTTGTCCCAAAGAGATCCTGAGACCTCTAAAAGTAACCCTTGTGCCTTTTTCTCTCGAAAATTTTCTCCAACTGAACTTAATTATGACGTGGGTAATCGGGAGTTATTGGCCATGAAGTGGGCTTTTGAAGAGTGGAGACATTGGCTGGAGGGAGCCAAACATCAGGTGGTGGTCCTCACGGACCATCAGAATCTGGTTTATCTGGAATCAGCCAAGCGACTTAATCCTAGACAGGCCAGGTGGGCCTTGTTTTTCACACGTTTTAATTTTGTGGTTTCCTTTCTTCCTGGCACTAAGAATGTTAAGGTGGATGCCCTCTCGAGGAGTTTCCTTGCGGACTCTCCTGAGTTATCTGATTGTAAAATATTAGTATTTCAATAATAAAATATAGATCATTGAACATATACATTATGGAGTCCAATTAGCAAGCAGAGACTCTGGTTAGTGAATGAATGAGTTAATTCTGAGGACGCTGGTAGAGACATCTTTCCCTGGTCGTCAGAATTGTAAGCCTCTTGTCAGAACTGTCAATTTGTGACTATTTGGAGGTAATAAATAGTTCCAAAGGTCATAGGCCATAGGCTTAAGTTTTTCAAAATAAGGTATCATATAAATAACTAATGCATATTCCATATGCAAATTGCCTCTTCAAACAAAGAGGACTTGTACTCTATAGCGCCACCTATTGGAAGTAGCGATCCTACAAGTCACAATCAACCCTTTAACGAGTCTTGTAATATGACTTAGGATAAAAGCCAAATCAGAATCTCCATTTGCAGACACGGTGTTTCGGACTGTTGGTCCTCATCAGTGCAAAGTAGGAGAGATCTGATTTGGCTAGATGAGAGGCTCTGGACTGGGGTCTGGGGGTAAGGTTACTCCTTGTGGAGAGTGACATACCAGCTCTGGCATGTCGAGGTAAGGAGGCTTATTCGCCGTGCAATGCTCCTCTGGGAAATTTTAATATGCAAATTGCCTCTTCAAACAAAGAGGACTTGTACTCTATAGCGCCACCTATTGGAAGTAGCGATCCTACAAGTCACAATCAACCCTTTAACGAGTCTTGTAATATGACTTAGGATAAAAGCCAAATCAGAATCTCCATTTGCAGACACGGTGTTTCGGACTGTTGGTCCTCGTCAGTGCAAAGTAGGAGAGATCTGATTTGGCTAGATGAGAGGCTCTGGACTGGGGTCTGGGGGTAAGGTTACTCCTTGTGGAGAGTGACATACCAGCTCTGGCATGTCGAGGTAAGGAGGCTTATTCGCCGTGCAATGCTCCTCTGGGAAATTTTAATATGCAAATTGCCTCTTCAAACAAAGAGGACTTGTACTCTATAGCGCCACCTATTGGAAGTAGCAATCCTACAAGTCACAATCAACCCTTTAACGAGTCTTGTAATATGACTTAGGATAAAAGCCAAATCAGAATCTCCATTTGCAGACACGGTGTTTCGGACTGTTTGGTCCTCATCAGTGCAAAGTAGGAGAGATCTGATTTGGCTAGATGAGAGGCTCTGGACTGGGGTCTGGGGGGTAAGGTTACTCCTTGTGGAGAGTGACATACCAGCTCTGGCATGTCGAGGTAAGGAGGCTTATTTGCCGTGCAATGCGCCTCTGGGAAATTTTAATATGCAAATTGCCTCTTCAAACAAAGAGGACTTGTACCTATAGCGCCACCTATTGGAAGTAGCGATCCTACAAGTCACAATCAACCCTTTAACGAGTCTTGTAATATGACTTAGGATAAAAGCCAAATCAGAATCTCCATTTGCAGACACGGTGTTTCGGACTGTTGGTCCTCGTCAGTGCAAAGTAGGTGTCATATATAGTGTACAGTTCCTATAGCGTCTTGTGCTTGGGTGCGAGGAAAACACAGGAGACATAGGTTGAAATGAAATGACTTGTATTACTTCATACAAGCATGCTGAAAAGTTCACACAGTTTGCAGGAACAGCGACAGGAGACACAGCAGGCCAGAGTAACTTCAAGCACTACAATAAATCTCCAAAGCAGGTTCAGGATCTCTTCTCTGTACCGTAATTCCTCTGCAAACATGGATTCACCAAACAGCAGGTTTCCAGAGTCCAAAAGTGTTCCAAGGTTCCTCAGTAGGGAATAGCTGGAGTACATGTCCAAGGCTTCCAGGAGTCAGGTCACAGACTGACTGAGGCTTGATTCAGGAGCACTGATTGTTCAGCTGAGGCTGCTTAAGAAGCAAGAGGGAAGAATCAGGGCGGGAACATGAAAACTGGAAACTCCATATTAACTGAGGGCAAGAGCTGCAGAAAGACAGAAAGCAAAATGGCCGACGGAAAACTGAGTTTCAAGGAACATGTCAACAGAGACAAAGAACCTTACATTACTCCCCCCTTAGGGACAACCTCCGGATGACCTCAGACCAGGCTTGTCAGGGTACCTCTGATGAAACTGGCGGAGCAGGCGAGGAGCATTTACATTATTGACTGGTTCCCATGAGTTGTCCTCCACTGGGTAGCCCTGCCATTTAATCAAATATTGCAACTGATTTCTGTACAACCTGGAATCTAGAATCCTTTCCACCATAAATTCTTCCTGACCATCGACCAGCACTGGGTCAGGGCAAGGAGAAGAACGTCCAGGAAACGTATTGGGTGTTGCAGCCTTTAGTAGGGATACATGAAAGACAGGGTGGATTCTCATAGTTCTGGGTAGTTGAAGACGACAAGCAACAGCACTTATAATCTTATTGATCTTATAAGGTCCAATGTACTTATGTCCCAATTTAGACGATGGAATCTTTAATTTAAGATTTCTGGTTGACAGCCAGACCAAATCTCCTACCTTGAAAGCTGGTGCAGGTTTACGAAATTTATCTGCTGCTTTCTTGTACCTTTCCTGAGCCAATTCTAGATTTTCCTTTAGAAGATCCATATTCTTTTGTAAAGAAGTGATTCTTTCAGCCACTGCCGGCAAGGGCGTATCTATGGGAAATCGAGGAAGAATGTTAGGATGATAACCTAGATTGGAGTAAAAAGGAGACTGCTTAGTGGAGGCGCTCTGAGAGTTGTTATAAGAGAACTCAGCCAGTGGAAGTAGATCCACCCAATCATCCTGTAGGTGGCAGATAAAACAGCGGAGATACTGCTCCAGGGTCTGATTGGTTCGTTCTGTCTGTCCATTAGTCTGGGGATGAAAAGCAGAAGAAAGGTTTACTTTAATGTCCAATGCTGCACAGAAATTTTGCCAAAACCTTGAAGTGAATTGCACCCCTCGATCCGAAATGACCTCATCCGGTACTCCATGTAAGCGAAACACATTCTTAATCATCAAGTCTGATGTCTGTTTTGCAGTGGGTAAGCCGACACAAGGGATAAAATGAGCTGCCTTTGTTAGACGGTCAACCACCACTAGAATGGTGTTCTTCCCTTGAGAGGTTGGTAACTCCACAATGAAGTACATAGAAATGGATCCCCACGGGCGGGACGGGGTGGGAAGAGGTTGCAACAGACCAGTTGGTGAGGAGCGAGGTGTTTTGCATCTTGCACAGACTTCACATGAAGTGACATAGTTTAAGACATCTTTCCTGTAAGTGGGCCACCAAAAGAAACGAGAAAGAAATTCTTGTGTCTTTAGAATTCCCCTATGCCCGGCTATCTTGGAATCGTGGATGAGTTGCAATACTCTCAATCTGACTGTTTCAGGTATATACAGACGTTGTCCCTGAATCCACACACCATTCTTAAAGACAAGACTTACGTCCCTTTGGGGTTGAGCCAACAAAGAATCCGCATGGTATGCTTCCTTGATGTCCTTAAGTAGGTCTTGATTATGAATCACTCCCAGGAATCTAGAGTCAGGAAGAATAGTCTTAGGAGGAGTAAGTGGACGTGTCTCTGCTGAATGAATCCTAGAGAGTGCATCAGCCTTTCCATTGCGCGATCCTGGTCTATAAGAAATGACAAAATTAAATTGGTTTAGGAAAAGATTCCAGCGAGACTGGCGAGGAGTCAGGCACTTAGCCGACCTGATAAATTCAAGGTTACGATGGTCTGTCAGGACGATTATTTGCTGTGCAGCTCCCTGAAGAAGGTGTCTCCATTCCTTGAAGGCGGCAATAATGGCCAACAATTCTCTATTGCCCACATCGTAGTTCCTCTCAGCCGAAGACAACTGCTGGGAAAAGAAGGCACAGGGATGCAAGACATTCTTCTCACCTGTTCTCTGAGAGAGTATAGCTCCAACGGCACAGTCTGAAGCATCCACCTCTATTATGAAGGCAAGCTCGGGGTTGGGATGTACTAAGATAGGTGCGGTGATAAATTTATCCTTTAAACAGGAAAATGCTTCCTGAGCTTGCGGGGTCCAGGAGAACCTAGACTGTTTCCGGGTAAGTTGGGTGATAGGTGACACTACCTCAGAAAAATTCTTAATGAAACGTCTATAGAAGTTGGCAAACCCGATGAAACGCTGCACCTCCTTCACATTTCTAGGAATTGGCCAATCCTTGATGGCTTGGGTCTTGCTTCCATCCATACTAATCCCTTGCGTAGATAGTACATACCCCAGAAATTGAATTTCGGTCCTATGGAATTCACATTTTTCAAGTTTGATGTAGAGATGGTTTTGTCTTAGGCATTCTAAGACCATTCTCACATGTCCATGATGTTCCTCTGTGGAGTTAGAAAAAATTAGAATATCATCCAGATAAATCACCACAAATGTATCTAGGAGATCCCTGAAGATATCATTCACGAAGTGTTGGAAAGTGGCTGGGGCGGTACTCAGACCAAAAGGCATAACTAGATATTCAAAGTGTCCATAGCGTGACCTGAAAGCAGTCTTCCATTCATCCCCAGGTCTGATACGGACCAAGTTATAGGCCCCACGGAGATCCAGTTTAGAGAAAATTTTGGCATGCCGCACTCTCTCCAACAACTCAGGGATTAAAGGCAATGGATAACGGTTTCTAATAGTAACCTTATTGAGTTCCCTATAGTCTATGCAGGGTCTCAGAGATCCATCTTTCTTCTTCACAAAGAAGATGGGTGTACCTGCGGGAGATGAAGAGGGGCGTATGAAGCCCTTGGCTAAATTTTCGTCTATATAATCCTTCAAAGCTTTTAGCTCGGGCCCCGCTAGGGGGTAGATCTTACCAAAAGGTATCTCTGCTCCGGGTAATAATTCAATTGGACAATCATATGGACGGTGAGGAGGAAGCTGATCAGCGTTCTTCTTGTCACATAAATCGTCATAGTCCTGGTATACAGCTGGTAGTTCAGGGACTGACATGGTTCCTTTAGGAACAGAGCAAGCTGAAACTCCTTGACTCATCTGTTTCTCCGGAAAGTGTAATTCCTTGGTCTCCCAGTTAATCGTAGGATTCTGCGCCTGCAGCCATGGTAGCCCTAGAATGATGGGAAAGTGGGGAGAAGAGATAAGCAAAAAAGACATTTTCTCCTGATGATCTTTACCCATAAGGACCCTCAAAGGCTCTGTTTCTTGATCCACTGGTCCAGAAGTCAGTAGAGAGCCATCCACAGTCTCCATCTGTACTGGAGTAGCCTTCTTCACTGAACGTATCCCCTGTTTCAGAGCAAAGGAGATATCCATAAAATTTCCACTTGCTCCTGAGTCGATCATAGCAGAGCTAGACACCCAGACTGAGTCAACCCAGAGTTTGATGGAAAGGAAGCAATGAGAATTGTTTCTTTTACAACTCAGCTGGGACACCGCTGAGGAAACTTGAAAAATTGCAGCGTTTATACCGTCATCGTCCCCAGAACTAACAGAGTTTAAGTCCGAGAAATCAAGATCTCTTGCAGCAGATCTCTCTGGAGCCTGAGGCTCGGACATGACAGAGCTCCTCTCGCAACACTCACAGTGAATGACTGCTGCAGTAGTCTTACGAGAACGGCTGGGGCAGTTTATAATGAAGTGCCCTGACTTACCACAGTAGAAACATAGATTTTCCTTTATACGATGTTCTTTGCATGCATCACTAACCCGTCTTTGTAAAGAGTCCACCTGCATGGGTTCAGGTTCTGGTTCCCTTGTGATCCTACTCAAAGGTTCCTTAGCTGAGGAGGGAGGTAGTAAAAGGTTAGTGCGATTATTTTCGAACCATCTCTCTTGTCTGCGTTCAGTCAGATGAGCATCAATACGGATACAATAGTTAATAAAGTCACCTAATGCAGTGGGAGGGTCGGCACGAGCAAGTTCATCCTTAATCAGTGGAGACAACCCTTTCCGAAAAATAGATTTTTTAGCGGAAGTGTCCCAAGTGGTATCAAGAGCCCATCTCCTGAAATCCAGGGCATATTCGGCTACTGAACGCTTACCTTGGCGCAAAGTTAACATGGCTGCTTCAGCTGTTGCACCTCGATTGGGGTCATCAAACACCTGCCCCATGGCTGAAATAAAAGCATCAAGGTGATTCAAACAATCATCCTCAGTCTCAATCAGAGGGTTTGCCCACATCAAAGCCTTATTGGTAAGCAACATGATTATAGTAAGCACTTTGGATCGTTCAGTGGGAAATTGTGAAGCATGTGCAGAGAAAAATAAATTGCATTGATTAATAAATCCCCTGAATTTCTCACGTTCACCGCCAAAACGAAAAGGAGGTAATTTGGGGATCCCAGAACTTGGGGTTATGGCAGGAGCCTGGGCTCGTTCCTCTAGAGCCTCAATCCTGGCTCGCAATTCCTGGGTAGTCTGTCCAAACACTTGCAAATTATGATTAGTGAGGTCCTGTAGGCTTGCAAAACGGGTTTTTAAAGTCTGTACATCTGAAAGGATTGTATCAGTCACTCTGCAAAGTTCCTTTATGCGGGCCTCCATCTTCTAGATCTTTTAAGGCAGAGGTGCTGGAAGGAGAAGAGGAAAGGAAAAAAAAAAAAAAACAATAGTGTTTACCTGTGGTAACACTCCAGAGTAAAATTTTAAGGGAATGCGCTCACCTGGAATGGTTGTGAGAAGTCACAACCACTGTCATCACATAAGGTATTAAACGGACATCTGATATCCACAGTCACAGCAGACACGGCTTTCCCAGACCCAGCAGACACTAAACATTGTCTCCTGAATCTTGTCATGTATAGTGTACAGTTCCTATAGCGTCTTGTGCTTGGGTGCGAGGAAAACACAGGAGACATAGGTTGAAATGAAATGACTTGTATTACTTCATACAAGCATGCTGAAAAGTTCACACAGTTTGCAGGAACAGCGACAGGAGACACAGCAGGCCAGAGTAACTTCAAGCACTACAATAAATCTCCAAAGCAGGTTCAGGATCTCTTCTCTGTACCGTAATTCCTCTGCAAACATGGATTCACCAAACAGCAGGTTTCCAGAGTCCAAAAGTGTTCCAAGGTTCCTCAGTAGGGAATAGCTGGAGTACAAGTCCAAGGCTTCCAGGAGTCAGGTCACAGACTGACTGAGGCTTGATTCAGGAGCACTGATTGTTCAGCTGAGGCTGCTTAAGAAGCAAGAGGGAAGAATCAGGGCGGGAACATGAAAACTGGAAACTCCATATTAACTGAGGGCAAGAGCTGCAGAAAGACAGAAAGCAAAATGGCCGACGGAAAACTGAGTTTCAAGGAACATGTCAACAGAGACAAAGAACCTTACAGTAGGAGAGATCTGATTTGGCTAGATGAGAGGCTCTGGACTGGGGTCTGGGGGTAAGGTTACTCCTTGTGGAGAGTGACATACCAGCTCTGGCATGTCGAGGTAAGGAGGCTTATTCGCCGTGCAATGCTCCTCTGGGAAATTTTAATATGCAAAATGCATATTCCATAAGTTTAGTAGTTCTTCTAGTGGTGTTCTAATATGGTAAAAGAACGAACTTAGCGGCAAATCACCTTTGTGGTAATAAGACAGGAGAAAATAGAAACCAATGTAAGTCTATGGATCGAAATAGAATATAAACCGATCCGACTCCTGTTCAGGCAGATCTCTCATACCTTGAGAATCTCCAACACGGACCACATCATGCCTCAAGACCATATGTAAGAACCATTGAATGCTTGTTTTATTTTGTACTTCTTTTTGTGTGCTATGAACTTACTTTTCTTCATTTTTGTAATCACTTTTTCTGAATGAACATTAAACAAGTTTTGTTTTATCCATACAAGTCAATATTCTACTTTTTATCCTCACCGTGCTCTTACTTAAAGAAGTCAGAAGGGTTATTTTTTTTTTAACACTGATCCTGCTGTTATTTTGAAAGAGGGTGTAGTTCTTTCCGCCATCTCGCCCAATTTGAGACTGGCTCTGGAAGGGTGTCAGGAGGATAAACCCGAGCGCTGCCCTATTGGGAAATTGTCTGTCCCAGACCGGTGGAAAAAGAGTGTGATGTCTGAGATTCATTGTTCCGCGTTGGCCGGTCATCCCGGAATTTTTGATACCAGAGACTTGGTGAGTCGGTCCTTTTGGTGGCCTACTTTGTCTCGTGACGTCAGGGAGTTTGTGCAGTCCTGTGGGACTTGCTCTCGCTCCAAGCCTTGCTCTCGCTCTAGTGGTTTGTTAATGCCATTGCCTGTGCCCAAGAGACCATGGACCCATATCTCTATGGATTTTATTTCCGACCTCCCTGTTTCGCAGAGAATGACCGTTATCTGGGTGATTTGTGATAGGTTTTCCAAGATGATACATCTTGTGCCATTACCTAAGTTGCCTTCCTCCTCCGAATTGGTGCCTTTGTTCCTTCAGCACGTGGTTCGGTTACACGGCATTCCTGAGAACATTGTGTCTGACAGAGGAGTCCAGTTTGTTTCCAGATTTTGGAGGACTTTTTGTTCTAAACTTGGTGTTCAATTGTCTTTCTCCTCTGCTTTTCATCCTCAGACCAATGGACAAACTGAGAGAACAAACCAGACATTGGAGACTTATCTGAGATGCTTTGTGTCTGCTGATCAAGATGACTGGGTCTCTTTTTGCCTTTGGCTGAGTTTGCTCTTAATAATAGGGCTAGCTCTGCCACTTTGATGTCTCCATTTTTCTGCAATTTTGGGTTTCACCCTCGATTTTCTTCGGGACAGACGGAGGCTTCTGTCTGTCCGGGTGTTGACTCTGTTGTGGAGTGTATGCAGCAGATTTGGGACCAGGTAGTGGGGAGGTTGTCCCTCTCTCAGGAGAGGGCCCAGCGGTTTGCCAACCGGCATAGGACTGATGGTCCTCGGTTTGAAGTGGGGGACTTGGTCTGGTTGTCCTCAAGAAATATCCCTATGAGAGTTGCATCTCCTAAGTTTAAGCCTAGGTTCATTGGACCTTATAAGATCATGGAGATTCTTTTTTTTTTTTAAATTCCTTTTTATTTGGATTTTCAAAACAAAAGTGCCACAGTAGGCGGTACACATCTCGGTCGCAGCCGATATGGTCCTAAAATAAACATTGTAAATATTTGAGCAACATTAGAACAGAAAACCGGAACTCGCAAATATTGTAGGGAGAACCCTATCTTCCAGGAAGCCTCCCGTCATCTTCCTTCTTTGACCTTGCCGCGACCCTGATTAAACTACCCCTCCCCCCACCCTCCTCTGGCGTATAGTTTTCCAACTTCTCGCCACCTCTACATTCTTTTCTCTGAGCATGTTAAAATATAAGGCCCTCCTCAGTACAAGCAGAATCTAACGCAACACAATAGTACAAGGCAAGACCTATGTAGCGCCGGCGTCGGCGTCCCTGCCCTCTGCCAGGCAGGGACGCTGCTCCCCTCACCCCCTGCTCCAGGTCCGGCGTCCTCCTGCCGCTCTGCTGGCGGCACACGCTCCTTTCCTGCCTCTGTGCTTAGGGCGCGCGCGTGGGCGCTGCCCTCCCTCTTAAAGGGGCCGCGCGCGTCGTCCTAAGGAGTCCCCGGCCAATGGCCGGAGGACTTCACCTTTATAAGGCCCCTCCTCCAAAATGGAGGTGCCCGAGCAATGTTGTTGCACAGTTCACTACTCTGCTTCAGTCCTCAGGGTCTTTGCCAGATACCTGTCTGTCGCTATCTGTTACCTGCCTGCCCGCTCACCTGGGAGCGCTCATCTGTTACCTGCCCGCCCGCTCACCTGGGAGCGCTCATCTGTTACCTGCCTGCCCGCTCACCTGGGAGCGCTCATCTGTTACCTGCCTGCCCGCTCACCTGGGAGCGCTCATCTGTTACCTGCCTGCCCACTCACCTGGGAGCGCTCATCTGTTACCTGCCTGCCCGCTCACCTGGGAGCGCTCATCTGTGACCTGCCTGCCCACTCACCTGGGAGCGCTCATCTGTTACCTACCTGCCCGCTCACCTGGGAAGCGCTCATCTGTTACCTGACTGCCCGCTCACCTGGGAGCGCCCATCTGTTACCTGCCTGCTAGCCTACCTGGAGGCTCAGCCATCACAGGTCGTATCTACACTCCTTCAGAGACTACCCCGGTCACTTGCCGTGACCTCCTACCCACTCATCCAGAGACTACCCCGGTCACTTGCCGTGACCTCCTACCCACTCATCCAGAGACTGCCCGGTCACTTGCCGTGACTTCCTGCCCACTCATCCAGAGACTGCCCCGGTCACTTGCCGTGACCTCCTGCCCACTCATCCAGAGACTGCCCCGGTCACTTGCCGTGACCTCCTGCCCACTCATCCAGAGACTGCCCTGGTCACTTGCCGTGACCTCCTGCCCACTCATCCAGAGACTGCCTCGGTCACTTGCCGCGACTCCCTGCCCGTTCATCCAGAGACTACCTCGTTATCTGCTGTGACTACCTGCCCGTCCACCCTGGTCGCCACCCGCTCTCTTACAAGGTCCGCCCCTTTGTATAAGTAGCTCAGAGGTTCCGCCTCCCAGACCCGTTACAGTTTGCTCGGGCCATGGAACCCGGTGGCGCCCAAGTTCCCTCCATCTCGGACCTGTGTCATGAACTGTCCCGTCAGAAGTCCCAACAGGAGTCCATCCTGGGTCACCTGCGGAATGTCAATTCTCGCCTGGACACTCTGACAGCTCCACCAGCAACCACCGCTGGTGCCATGACTCGCAATCCGGCAGTCCCTCTGCTCCCCAATACCATGGGCTCCTGTCACGGACCCCGGCTCTCCGCACCTCCTCGCTTTGGAGGCGACCCTGCTCAGGCTCGGGGCTTCATTAATCAGTGCACTCTGCACTTTGAACTTCTCTCCCACCAGTTTAACTCCGACCGGGCCAAAATTGCCTTCATCATGTCCCATCTGACTGGAGAGGCCCTGGCCTGGCTGAATCCTCTTTGGGAGAGAGGAGATCCTCTGGTGTCCGACCTGTCTGCCTTTCTCGCGGCTTTTCGGAAAGTCTTTGACGAACCCGAACGAAAGATCTCATCCGCATCATCTCTGCTACGCCTCCGTCAGGGAAATCTCACCGTGGGCCAATATGCCATACGGTTTCGTACCCTTGCATCGGAGCTGGCCTGGGACAACGACGCTCTGGTATCCGTTTTCTGGGAGGGTTTGTCCGGCCGTATTAAAGATGAACTCGCCGGTCGGGACATTCCTACCACTCTCGATGACCTTATAACTCTCGCCACCCGGATTGACCTACGGTTCCAGGAGCGGGCCAAAGAGGTCACCCGTGAGAGGAGGTTTCCACGTCTAGCTCCTACGTTTCAGAAACCCGTCACTCCCTCCGTTTCTCCCCAATCACACTCTCCTGAGCCTATGCAGGTCGACCAGACCAAGATTGTCAAAACCCGTCAGGACTTACGCCGTGCTGAGGGGAGTTGCTTCTACTGTGGCAGTAAGGAGCATCGGATTCGTACCTGTCCGGAGAGGTCGGGAAACGCCTGTGTCTAGGTTCGCTCAGAGAGGTCGACCTAGACAAAGAGAAAGCCTCTCCATCTCTGCTGCTGTCAGTCTCCATTCTCTGTGGGGAAAATCGTTATTTTGAACTAGCCCAACTTGACTCTGGAGCAGCCGGGAATCTTATGTCACAGTCCCTGGTAGAAAAACACCTCATTCCCACCAAACCTCTGGTTGTACCATTATCAGTCGCTGCTGTGGACGGGGGTCTTTTACCACACCCCATCCAACTCATCACCGAACCCATAACTCTGCAAGTGGGAATGCTGCATTCTGAGAGCATCTCTTTTCATGTTCTGCCTGGACTCTCTCACGCCCTCTTACTAGGGCTACCTTGGCTCCAGAGACATGGACCCGTGCTCGACTGGCAGACCGGAGAGGTTCTTCGCTGGGGACAGGATTGTCATAAGACGTGTTTGGTTCCTGTTCATCCTGTCTGTCCTTCTCCTACCCCAACTAATCTACCTGGACTTCCGATTCCCTATTGGTCATTTGCTGATGTCTTTAATAAAAAAGAGGCAGAGACATTACCTCCTCACAGACCATACGATTTCCTATCGACCTGTTACCTGGTACTACGCCTCCCCGTGGGCGTATTTACCCATTATCCGCTGCTGAGACCCGGTCGATGTCCGAATATATCGAGGAGAATTTGGCCAGGGGATTCATCCGGAAATCTACCTCCCCGGCAGGAGCAGGCTTCTTTTTCGTAAAAAAGAAGGACGGCTCTCTTCGCCCCTGTATAGACTATAGAGGTCTTAACCAGATCACGGTGAAGAATAAATACCCCCTTCCGCTCATTCCAGAATTATTTGATCGTTTGAGGGGGGCTAGAATCTTCACCAAACTGGATCTCCGTGGGGCGTACAACCTGGTCCGTATCCGTCAAGGGGATGAATGGAAGACTGCATTTAACACCCGGGACGGCCACTATGAATATCTAGTGATGCCCTTTGGTCTCTGTAATGCTCCTGCCGTCTTTCAAGAGTTGGTCAATGACATCTTCCGGGACCTTCTCTACTCCTGCGTAGTGGTGTACCTGGACGACATCTTGGTCTTCTCTCCGGATCTCCAGACTCACCGGAGGGACGTTCGTCAGGTTCTGCTCAGGCTCAGGCAGAATCACCTCTTCGCTAAATTTGAGAAATGCCTCTTTGAGCAGACCTCGCTGCCGTTTTTGGGCTACGTTATTTCTCAGACCGGCCTACGAATGGATCCAGAGAAACTGTCGGCCATCGAGAAATGGCCCCGACCGGAGGGATTGAAGGCCATTCAGCGGTTCCTGGGCTTCGCCAACTACTACCGCCTCTTCATACCGCACTTCTCTTCCCGGACTGGCCCAATTTCCGCACTTACCCGTAAGGGTGCTAACCCCAAAGAGTGGACGCCCGAAGCAGAGGAAGCCTTTCTTTCCTTAAAACAGGCCTTCTCTTCCGCCCCGGTGCTGCATCGCCCGGACGGCAACAAGCAGTTCTTCATGGAGGTTGACGCTTCCTCCTCTGGAGCCGGAGCGGTACTTACTCAAAAATCATCTTCCGGGAGGATGGTCACTTGTGGCTTCTTCTCCAAACTCTTCTCCTCTTCTGAGCGCAATTATTCCATAGGAGACCGAGAGTTATTGGCCATCAAGCTGGCATTGGGGAGTGGCGTTACCTACTCGAGGGGGCTCTTCATCCGGTAATTATTTACACGGACCACAAAAACTTGGCTTACCTCCAGCATGCCCAGAGACTTAACCCGCTTCAGGCCCGGTGGTCCTTGTTTTTTGCTCGTTTCGATTTTGTTCTACATTTTCGCCCGGCAGACAAGAACATCAAGGCGGACGCCTTGTCCCGATCATTCCTGGTGTCGGATCTCGAGGAGGAACCGAAACATATCATCGATCCGCCAGAGTAATGCAGGTGGCTTCCGTGAGTCTAAATCGTCTCCCTCCTGGTAAGACGTTCGTATCGGTACCCGATCGGGAGAGAATCCTACACTGGGGCCATTCGTCTAAATTAGCTGGCCACGCCGGTCAAAAAAAGACCCTCCAGCTTATTACTCGGCATTACTGGTGGCCTACCCTGCACAAGGACGTAATAGACTTTGTTTCTGCCTGTGCCTCATGTGGCCGCAACAAGGTTCCGAGACATCTGCCTGCCGGTCGTCTCCTTCCGCTTCCTGTACCCGCTGCTCCCTGGCAGCATATAGCCATGGACTTCATAACGGACCTCCCCGTTTCTGCCGGTTGTACGGTCATTTGGGTGGTCGTTGACCGCTTTTCCAAGATGGCTCACTTTATTCCCCTGCCAGGCCTCCCATCTGCACCCAAGCTGGCTAAAGACTTTATCCGCCACATCTTCCGTCTTCATGGCCTGCCCCGCCATATCGTGTCGGATCGAGGGTACAGTTCACCTCACGTTTCTGGAGAGCCACTTGTAAATTGCTAGACGTCACCTTGGACTTCTCCTCCGCCTACCACCCACAGTCCAATGGTCAAGTTGAGCGGGTCAATCAGATCCTGACCAGTTACCTCTGGCACTTCGTTAATGTCCACCATTCTGACTGGGTGGATCTCCTGCCATGGGCCGAATTTTCTTACAACAATCACGAGAGCGAATCTTCCTCCAAATCCCCGTTTTTTGTAGTCTTCGGTCAGCATCCTCGGATCCCATTTCCCGTCTCCATCTCAGTGGACAATCCGGCTGCGGAATCTCTTGTTAACAAATTTTCCTCCATATGGGAGAGTACCCGGTCCGCACTCCTTCTGTCATCCGAGCGTATGAAAAGACATGCTGACAAAAAACGTCTGGATCCTCCTCAATTCCGTCCTGGGGATAAGGTCTGGCTCTCGTCCAAGTATTTCCGGCTCAAGATTCCTTCCTATAAGTTAGGGCCTCGATTCATCGGTCCTTTGGAGGTCATCAGTCAAATCAACCCAGTGGCCTATAAATTGAAACTGCCGGCCAACTTGCGGATCCCTAACTCCTTCCATGTATCTCTACTCAAACCGGTGGTACTTAACTCTTTTTTCCAAGTCTACAGGTACGCCTCCTGCTCCGGTTTCAGCTGAAAACGAATTTGAGGTAGAGAACATTTTGGCCACCAAAAGGGTAAGAAGGAAGACCTATTTTTTGGTGGATTGGAAGGGGTTTGGTCCTGAGGAGAGAACGTGGGAGCCTCGGGAGAACATCCATGCCCCTCTCATCCTAGCTAAATTTCTTTCTAGCCTAAAAAAGGGGGGGCCTAAAGGGGGGGTACTGTAGCGCCGGCGTCGGCGTCCCTGCCCTCTGCCAGGCAGGGACGCTGCTCCCCTCACCCCTCTGCTCCAGGTCCGGCATCCTCCTGCCGCTCTGCTGGCGGCGCACGCTCCTTTCCTGCCTCTGTGCTTAGGGTGCGCGCGCGGGCGCTGCCCTACCTCTTAAAGGGGCCGCGCGCGTCGTCCTAAGGAGTCCCCGGCCAATGGCCGGAGGACTTCACCTTTATAAGGCCCCTCCTCCAAAATGGAGGTGCCCGAGCAATGTTGTTGCACAGTTCACTACTCTGCTTCAGTCCTCAGGGTCTTTGCCAGATACCTGTCTGTCGCTATCTGTTACCTGCCTGCCCACTCACCTGGGAGCGCTCATCTGTTACCTGCCTGTCCGCTCACCTGGGAGCGCTCATCTGTTACCTACCTGCCCGCTCACCTGGGAGCGCTCATCTGTTACCTGACTGCCCGCTCACCTGGGAGCGCCCATCTGTTACCTGCCTGCTAGCCTACCTGGAGGCTCAGCCATCACAGGTCGTATCTACACTCCTTCAGAGACTACCCCGGTCACTTGCCGTGACCTCCTACCCACTCATCCAGAGACTACCCCGGTCACTTGCCGTGACCTCCTACCCACTCATCCAGAGACTGCCCCGGTCACTTGCCGTGACTTCCTGCCCACTCATCCAGAGACTGCCCCGGTCACTTGCCGTGACCTCCTGCCCACTCATCCAGAGACTGCCCCGGTCACTTGCCGTGACCTCCTGCCCACTCATCCAGAGACTGCCCCGGTCACTTGCCGTGACCTCCTACCCACTCATCCAGAGATTGCCCCGGCCACTTGCCGTGACTTCCTGCCCACTCATCCAGAGACTGCCCCGGTCACTTGCCGTGACCTCCTGCCCACTCATCCAGAGACTGCCCCGGTCACTTGCCGTGACCTCCTGCCCACTCATCCAGAGACTGCCCCGGTCACTTGCCGTGACCTCCTGCCCACTCATCCAGAGACTGCCTCGGTCACTTGCCCGCCCACTTCACCCTGCCCGTTCATCCAGAGACTACCTCGGTTATCTGCTGTGACTACCTGCCCGTCCACCCTGGTCGCCACCCGCTCTCTTACAAGGTCCGCCCCTTTGTATAAGTAGCTCAGAGGTTCCGCCTCCCAGACCCGTTACAACCTACCTCTCTCCCATTATAATTGTAGATCCCCCAAAGTCCCTCCCACCTCTCCCCGCAGGTACCAGGTTGTGTAGTTGAACGGCCTTACAAGCTGGACGATCTCCTCCCTAGAATAATGCGTCAGCACAAATGGCCTCCATTTGCCAAAAAAAATTTTCGCGGACGATTCTTTGGCCCGCTCCGCCAGTACGCGATCCAGACACAGCACATCTCTCATTATCGATGTCAAATCCGTCATGCTAGGAATTACGTCTGTCAACCAATGGTTAAGAATAAGTCGTTTCGCCGCTAGCAGTAGAGTGTGCATCATTGGAATCTTACCTCTCAGGTTCTCGTCATCAGGAAGGTCATGAAAGAGCAATGTCTGCATGGTATACGGGAGTGTCACGCTCCATTTCCTGAAGACATACGTCTGAAGGGAACGCCAATATGATTTAATCTTTTCACATTCCCATATTCCATGCAGAAAGTCAGTGTTAGATACTTTACAGTTGGGGCAGTGTGTGATCCTGTCGGGAAAGGTCAGCGTCATCGGAATATTAAAACCATATATTGCTCCATACATTAATTTGAAGTATGTCTCCCTCCATACCTCACTGAGTACATGCTTCCGGACTGATAACCATCCCAATAGTATTTTCTCTCCTATGTCCTCGTCCTGGGTCGCCCTTTCCCACAATGGGAAAACCATCCCCTAAGATGAGTTCAACAGGTTAGAATTAATTTCCTTCTGGATGTGTGACAACGTCAGTTTCACTTCGGGGATTAAGTACGTCTTGTCAAATGAATTGTCCGCCACCTCCCCTCTAATGTTGCGCAGGCGATTTCTACAGAAGGACAGGACTTGTAGGGTTTGGAGAAAGTGAGAAGGGGGCAAATCGAATTTTTCCATTAGCTCCTTGGATGTCAGCCACCTACGCTCTTCTAGGTGCATGAGATGGTATACTGTATGTATACCTTTAGTACGCCACGTCTCAAATACGCGGTCCGTCACTCCCACTGGGAATTCTGGGTGACCCCATAGAGGCATGTGTTTAGATAACTGAGAAGACAACCCATGCGCTCGTCTGGTCGCCTTCCAGGCAATTACTGTATCGCGCAGTAGCGCTGATTTTTTCACAGTGTCTGGGAGTTTAGAAATCACCGTGTGAAGACATGCCACCAAACTCCATCCCTCTGTCAGTCCCGACTCCATCAATACATTTGAGTAGGACGAAGTCCCCTTAACCCAATCTCTCCCCACTCGGATAAGCAAGCCAGGTTATAACTCCTAACGTTAGGCACGGCCAGGCCCCCATCTGTTACTGCACGCATTAATTTACGAAGTGCAATTCTGGGCCGTTTACCCCTCCAGATGAATCTGGAGAACGCCTTTTGTACCCGTGAGACATCAGCATGGCGTAACAGGAGTGGAATAGTCTGAAGCGGGTATAATAGCCTACCGAAACTAATCATCTTAAGAAGGTGACAACGGCCCAGAAGAGACAGGGGCAAATCATGCCAACGCTCCAATTCCCGTACAATTTTGTCAAATAAGGGATCATAGTTAAGTTTGTACAGAGAGCTAGATTCCCGTCCTATTTTGATTCCCAGGTATGTTATAAAGGGTTTAAGTACGTCTGACCCCCATCCGTGAGCACACCAGAGCTCACGAGGGTTAGGCTTTCCCAATTCCAAAATTTCACTCTTGGACGCGTTGATGCGGTACCCCGATATTCGTTCAAAAAGTTTTAGGCAGTCTAATAGCCCAGTGAGATGCTCTTTGGGATGTGCCATATAAATGAGTATATCGTCTGCAAACAATGTCAGTTTGATCTCCGTCCCCCTACCTTTATACCGTCGTATACTGTGTTATCTTCCAGGTGTCTAACTAATGGCTCAAGGGCTATATCAAAGAGCAAGGGTGACAATGGGCACCCCTGACGAGTTCCCCTCTGTAGTGTCAAGGAGCCGACAGGTGGCCTGGAGTGTGTATTCGTGCCTGTGGGTTGGCGTAGAGTCCTGTCAGGAAAGTCCTAAACGTGCCTCTCACGCCAATTTTGTCCAAGACCATGGCCAACCAACTCCAGCTCACCCTGTCGAATGCCTTCTCGGCATCTAGGGACAGCAGAACAGGGCTCGATGCTCTCGGACCACGGTATTTATCCAGAACTGCTATTGCTTTTCTAATATTAGTCATGGCCGATCGGTGGCGAACAAAGCCTACCTGTGATGGCCCTATCAGTGTAGGAAGAATGCTACTCAAGCGATCAGCCATGATCCTGGACAAAAGCTTGATATCCTGGTCAATGAGTGAGATTGGACGATAGGAGCCAGCCAGGTGTGAAGGTTTGTTGGGTTTTAGTAACACCTTGATGTGTGCCATGTTCGAGTGGATGGGCAACCCTCCTGTCTCCAATATATGATTGAATGTGCCTACCAACGTGGGTGAGATATCCTCTCTCAATAATTTGAAGAATTCAGCTGTAAACCAGTCAGGTCCTGGTGCCTTCCCCGATTTCAGGTCTTTTATCACCGCTGTCACTTCCGTCACCTCAATTGGTTTGTTTAAAAAGAGAAGCTGATCAGGTGTGATGGATGGTAACCGTATTCCGTCTAGAAAGGTCTGTCCCCCCGCCCTGTCCGTGTGCTCCTCCTTATATAAGTCTGAGTAATATTCTTGTAGGATCGTGTTTATGTTTCGAGGGTCTGTGTTCATGGTCCCGTGTATATTCTTTAACGCTGTAATATGTTGAGGAGTGTAATGTCCTTTCGCCAGTCGCGCTAACAGTCTCCCTGATTTGCTACCATAACGAAATAGTTCGGCTCTATAATTCATATTACTGGTTCTCTCGCGTCGGTCGACCCAAAGGTCAAAGTCAGCCTTAGCCTGCTTCCATCTATTTTTATCCTGAATCGAGGAAGTTGTCAGGTATGACGTATAGCTATCGCGTAGTGTCCTGCTAGCCTGCGAGTAATTTGTCGCTATCTTCTTTTTTAGGGATGTCAGATAAGCTATTAGTTTCCCATACATTACTGCCTTCCCTGCTGCCCATAAAAGTTCCGGTCTATCCCTGCTATCTCCATTATCTCTTACATATTCCAGCCACCACTGCTTCACCTGATCTCGAAACTTCTCATCCGTTAACAAATAGGAAGGGAAACGCCAAGTGCGGTCCGGCCCCATCTGGACCATGTCGGGCAGGGTCACTGAGACGGGCGCGTGGTCAGATATAGCTACGTTGTGTACGTCCGCCTCTTCCACTCCCCTTGCTAGCTCCTGTGATAGCAGTATATAATCTATTCTGGACCATGAGTCATGTGGCGCCGAATAGAAGGAGTATTCCCTACCATCTGGGTTCAAGTGTCTCCAAATGTCTACTAAGTTAGTCGTGTCTAGCAGAGGTTGTAGGCGCGTGTCATGTGATCGTACAGTCGTTCGCATCGGCCTGCGATCTTCACTGGGTCGATTCACCGTATTTAAGTCACCACCTACTATTTTCAGGGAAATTGTGTCCTGAAGTATACGGGCCTCCATGTCTCTAAAGAACGGTCCATTGTCTTCTGTGGGTCCGTATATGTTATAAATGCTATAGGTTTTGTTGTCAAGTGATACTGATATTCTCACCCAGCGACCGTCTGTGTCATGTATAGTGTACAGTTCCTATAGCGTCTTGTGCTTGGGTGCGAGGAAAACACAGGAGACATAGGTTGAAATGAAATGACTTGTATTACTTCATACAAGCATGCTGAAAAGTTCACACAGTTTGCAGGAACAGAGACAGGAGACACAGCAGGCCAGAGTAACTTCAAGCACTACAATAAATCTCCAAAGCAGGTTCAGGATCTCTTCTCTGTACCGTAATTCCTCTGCAAACATGGATTCACCAAACAGCAGGTTTCCAGAGTCCAAAAGTGTTCCAAGGTTCCTCAGTAGGGAATAGCTGGAGTACAGTCCAAGGCTTCCAGGAGTCAGGTTACAGACTGACTGAGGCTTGATTCAGGAGCACTGATTGTTCAGCTGAGGCTGTTAAGAAGCAAGAGGGAAGAATCAGGGCGGGAACATGAAAACTGGAAACTCCATATTAACTGAGGGCAAGAGCTGCAGAAAGACAGAAAGCAAAATGGCCGACGGAAAACTGAGTTTCAAGGAACATGTCAACAGAGACAAAGAACCTTACATTACTCCCCCCTTAGGGACAACCTCCGGATGACCTCAGACCAGGCTTGTCAGGGTACCTCTGATGAAACTGGCGGAGCAGGCGAGGAGCATTACATTATTGACTGGTTCCCATGAGTTGTCCTCCACTGGGTAGCCCTGCCATTTAATCAAATATTGCAACTGATTTCTGTACAACCTGGAATCTAGAATCCTTTCCACCATAAATTCTTCCTGACCATCGACCAGCACTGGGTCAGGGCAGGGAGAAGAACGTCCAGGAAACGTATTGGGTGTTGCAGCCTTTAGTAGGGATACATGAAAGACAGGGTGGATTCTCATAGTTCTGGGTAGTTGAAGACGACAAGCAACAGCACTTATAATCTTATTGATCTTATAAGGTCCAATGTACTTATGTCCCAATTTAGACGATGGAATCTTTAATTTAAGATTTCTGGTTGACAGCCAGACCAAATCTCCTACCTTGAAAGCTGGTGCAGGTTTACGAAATTTATCTGCTGCTTTCTTGTACCTTTCCTGAGCCAATTCTAGATTTTCCTTTAGAAGATCCATATTCTTTTGTAAAGAAGTGATTCTTTCAGCCACTCGGCAAGGGCGTATCTATGGGAAATCGAGGAAGAATGTTAGGATGATAACCTAGATTGGAGTAAAAAGGAGACTGCTTAGTGGAGGCGCTCTGAGAGTTGTTATAAGAGAACTCAGCCAGTGGAAGTAGATCCACCCAATCATCCTGTAGGTGGCAGATAAAACAGCGGAGATACTGCTCCAGGGTCTGATTGGTTCGTTCTGTCTGTCTATTAGTCTGGGATGAAAAGCAGAAGAAAGGTTTACTTTAATGTCCAATGCTGCACAGAAATTTTGCCAAAACCTTGAAGTGAATTGCACCCCTCGATCCGAAATGACCTCATCCGGTACTCCATGTAAGCGAAACACATTCTTAATCATCAAGTCTGATGTCTGTTTTGCAGTGGGTAAGCCGACACAAGGGATAAAATGAGCTGCCTTTGTTAGACGGTCAACCACCACTAGAATGGTGTTCTTCCCTTGAGAGGTTGGTAACTCCACAATGAAGTCCATAGAAATGGATCCCCACGGGCGGGACGGGGTGGGAAGAGGTTGCAACAGACCAGTTGGTGAGGAGCGAGGTGTTTTGCATCTTGCACAGACTTCACATGAAGTGACATAGTTTAAAACATCTTTCCTGTAAGTGGGCCACCAAAAGAAACGAGAAAGAAATTCTTGTGTCTTTAGAATTCCCCTATGCCCGGCTATCTTGGAATCGTGGATGAGTTGCAATACTCTCAATCTGACTGTTTCAGGTATATACAGACGTTGTCCCTGAATCCACACACCATTCTTAAAGACAAGACTTACGTCCCTTGGGGGTTGAGCCAACAAAGAATCCGCATGGTATGCTTCCTTGATGTCCTTAAGTAGGTCTTGATTATGAATCACTCCCAGGAATCTAGAGTCAGGAAGAATAGTCTTAGGAGGAGTAAGTGGACGTGTCTCTGCTGAATGAATCCTAGAGAGTGCATCAGCCTTTCCATTGCGCGATCCTGGTCTATAAGAAATGACAAAATTAAATTGGTTTAGGAAAAGATTCCAGCGAGCCTGGCGAGGAGTCAGGCACTTAGCCGACCTGATAAATTCAAGGTTACGATGGTCTGTCAGGACGACTATTTGCTGTGCAGCTCCCTGAAGAAGGTGTCTCCATTCCTTGAAGGCGGCAATAATGGCCAACAATTCTCTATTGCCCACATCGTAGTTCCTCTCAGCCGAAGACAACTGCTGGGAAAAGAAGGCACAGGGATGCAAGACATTCTTCTCACCTGTTCTCTGAGAGAGTATAGCTCCAACGGCACAGTCTGAAGCATCCACCTCTATTATGAAGGCAAGCTCGGGGTTGGGATGTAGTAAGATAGGTGCGGTGGTAAATTTATCCTTTAAACAGGAAAATGCTTCCTGAGCTTGCGGGGTCCAGGAGAACCTAGACTGTTTCCGGGTAAGTTGGGTGATAGGTGACACTACCTCAGAAAAATTCTTAATGAAACGTCTATAGAAGTTGGCAAACCCGATGAAACGCTGCACCTCCTTCACATTTCTAGGAATTGGCCAATCCTTGATGGCTTGGGTCTTGCTTCCATCCATACTAATCCCTTGCGTAGATAGTACATACCCCAGAAATTGAATTTCGGTCCTATGGAATTCACATTTTTCAAGTTTGATGTAGAGATGGTTTTGTCTTAGGCGTTTTAAGACCATTCTCACATGTCCATGATGTTCCTCTGTGGAGTTAGAAAAAATTAGAATATCATCCAGATAAATCACCACAAATGTATCTAGGAGATCCCTGAAGATATCATTCACGAAGTGTTGGAAAGTGGCTGGGGCGGTACTCAGACCAAAAGGCATAACTAGATATTCAAAGTGTCCATAGCGTGACCTGAAAGCAGTCTTCCATTCATCCCCAGGTCTAATACGGACCAAGTTATAGGCCCCACGGAGATCCAGTTTAGAGAAAATTTTGGCATGCCGCACTCTCTCCAACAATTCAGGGATTAAAGGCAATGGATAACGGTTTCTAATAGTAACCTTATTGAGTTCCCTATAGTCTATGCAGGGTCTCAGAGATCCATCTTTCTTCTTCACAAAGAAGATGGGTGCACCTGCGGGAGATGAAGAGGGGCGTATGAAGCCCTTGGCTAAATTTTCGTCTATATAATCCTTCAAAGCTTTTAGCTCGGGCCCCGCTAGGGGGTAGATCTTACCAAAAGGTATCTCGGCTCCAGGCAATAATTCAATTGGACAATCATATGGACGGTGAGGAGGAAGCTTATCAGCGTTCTTCTTGTCACATAAATCCACATAGTCCTGGTATACAGCTGGTAGTTCAGGGACTGACATGGTTCCTTTAGGAACAGAGCAAGCTGAAACTCCTTGACTCATCTGTTTCTCTGGAAAGTGTAATTCCTTGGTCTCCCAGTTAATCGTAGGATTCTGCGCCTGCAGCCATGGCAGCCCTAGAATAATGGGAAAGTGGGGAGAAGAGATAAGCATAAAAGACATTTTCTCCTGATGATCTTTACCCATAAGGACCCTCAAAGGCTCTGTTTCTTGATCCACTGGTCCAGAAGTCAGTAGAGAGCCATCCACAGTCTCCATCTGTACTGGAGTAGCCTTCTTCACTGAACGTATCCCCTGTTTCAGAGCAAAGGAGATATCCATAAAATTTCCACTTGCTCCTGAGTTGATCATAGCAGAGCTAGACACCCAGACTGAGTCAACCCAGAGTTTGATGGAAAGGAAGCAATGAGAATTGTTTCTTTTACAACTCAGCTGGGACACCGCTGAGGAAACTTGAAAAATTGCAGCGTTTATACCGTCATCGTCCCCAGAACTAACAGAGTTTAAGTCCGAGAAATCAAGATCTCTTGCAGCAGATCTCTCTGGAGCCTGAGGCTCGGACATGACAGAGCTCCTCTCGCAACACTCACAGTGAATGACTGCTGCAGTAGTCTTACGAGAACGGCTGCGGCAGTTTATAATGAAGTGCCCTGACTTACCACTGTAGAAACATAGATTTTCCTTTATACGATGTTCTTTGCGTGCATCACTAACCCGTCTTTGTAAAGAGTCCACCTGCATAGGTTCAGGTTCTGGTTCCCTTGTGATCCTACTCAAAGGTTCCTTAGCTGAGGAGGGAGGTAGTAAAAGGTTAGTGCGATTATTTTCGAACCATCTCTCTTGTCTGCGTTCAGTCAGACGAGCATCAATACGGATACAATAGTTAATAAAGTCACCTAACGCAGTGGGAGGGTCGGCACGAGCAAGTTCATCCTTAATCAGTGGAGACAACCCTTTCCGAAAAATAGATTTTTTAGCGGAAGTGTCCCAAGTGGTATCAAGAGCCCATCTCCTGAAATCCAGGGCATATTCGGCTACTGAACGCTTACCTTGGCGCAAAGTTAACATGGCTGCTTCAGCTGTTGCACCTCGATTGGGGTCATCAAACACCTGCCCCATGGCTGAAATAAAAGCATCAAGGTGATTCAAACAATCATCCTCAGTCTCAATCAGAGGGTTTGCCCACATCAAAGCCTTATTGGTAAGCAACATGATTATAGTAAGCACTTTGGATCGTTCAGTGGGAAATTGTGAAGCATGTGCAGAGAAAAATAAATTGCATTGATTAATAAATCCCCTGAATTTCTCACGTTCACCGCCAAAACGAAAAGGAGGTAATTTGGGGATCCCAGAACTTGGGGTTATGGCAGGATCCTGGGCTCGTTCCTCTAGAGCCTCAATCCTGGCTCGCAATTCCTGGGTAGTCTGTCCAAACACTTGCAAATTATGATTAGTGAGGTCCTGTAGGCTTGCAAAACGGGTTTTTAAAGTCTGTATATCTGAAAGGATTGTATCAGTCACTCCGCAAAGTTCCTTTATGTGGGCCTCCATCTTCCAGATCTTTTAAGGCAGAAGTGCTGGAAGGAGAAGAGGAAAGGAAAAAAAACAAAACAAACAATAGTGTTTACCTGTGGTAACACTCCAGAGTAAAATTTTAAGGGAATGCGCTCACCTGGAATGGTTGTAAGAAGTCACAACCACTGTCATCACATAAGGTATTAAACGGACATCTGATATCCACAGTCACAGCAGACACGGCTTTCCCAGACCCAGCAGACACTAAACATTGGCTCCTGAATCTTGTCATGTATAGTGTACAGTTCCTATAGCGTCTTGTGCTTGGGTGCGAGGAAAACACAGGAGACATAGGTTGAAATGAAATGACTTGTATTACTTCATACAAGCATGCTGAAAAGTTCACACAGTTTGCAGGAACAGCGACAGGAGACACAGCAGGCCAGAGTAACTTCAAGCACTACAATAAATCTCCAAAGCAGGTTCAGGATCTCTTCTCTGTACCGTAATTCCTCTGCAAACATGGATTCACCAAACAGCAGGTTTCCAGAGTCCAAAAGTGTTCCAAGGTTCCTCAGTAGGGAATAGCTGGAGTACAAGTCCAAGGCTTCCAGGAGTCAGGTCACAGACTGACTGAGGCTTGATTCAGGAGCACTGATTGTTCAGCTGAGGCTGTTTAAGAAGCAAGAGGGAAGAATCAGGGCGGGAACATGAAAACTGGAAACTCCATATTAACTGAGGGCAAGAGCTGCAGAAAGACAGAAAGCAAAATGGCCGACGGAAAACTGAGTTTCAAGGAACATGTCAACAGAGACAAAGAACCTTACAGTCTGTGTCATTTTCGGAGTCTATCACCTTGCCCTTGAAGTGCTTGCTGATTAATGTCAATACCCCTGTCTTGCGTTCAGTGCCCTGTGACCCGTAGCTGTCCCCCACCCAAAATTTGTGCATGCGAGGAAAGTCAGTCACCTTCAGGTGTGTCTCTTGGAGAAGTGCTATGTCCGGCTTCCACCGGCGGAGGTACCTCAGAATCTTTGTACGCTTCTCAGGCGCCTGCAAGCCTTTGACATTCCAGGAGATGATCTTCATGTTGAATGAGCGGCAGAAAAGGTCAGAGTGTGCTGGATGAGACGGTGTACCCTCTTATGGCCATCATTGGCAACAACCTGCGAGGAGAGGAGGAAGCAGCACCACAGTATCAAATACCAAATCAAGATATATTGACAATTTGAGGATTAACTATTGGAGAGAGGTCCCACGCTACTCTAAAAAAGGGTTCCTGAGCTTCCTTGAGATATTGTTGTCGGATCCGCTTATATGTACCTCTCCCTTTGTCCTAAGTGATTGTCGAACTATCCCTTTTCTAGTAACTCTTGTTTACCAATAGACCGCTGTATGCGGCCGTAGTCTCTCCACCACTACCTCTGTTTATGTGACCTCCTTTTTTCTAACATGTGAGGTGATTGCCCCGATCCTCCCAGGCAATACAGTGTACTCCCCCCATGTGCCCAAAGCATGGACCCCACTAGCCTGCTTCACTTATTGTCCCCCCATATGTGATGTTTAACTCATTTGTCCCACGTGTGTCTAGCTCCCCTCCCCTAGGAGAGACCTCCAACAATCAATACCAATTAACTGAGCCATCTAAAATTGCAGCAGAGCGTCCATGCTTCAACATAGGGATCATGGGACTCCAACAGAAACGGCTTGAACAGCAAGCAGATCACATATGACATTTAACGTGGGGAGAATCCCTTTCAGCTTTCCTGTCCCCCTTCACGGACTGTCATCTTGTCGTCGCCGGCGTGGGGAGAACCTGGCTCTGCGTCGCTGTCCTTCCCTATCACTTTGTGGGTTTCGTTCCAAGGCTGCTTCGGCTTGTTCTGGTGTGTCATAAATGGCATAAGTCCCGTCAGATCTTTGCAGCCGCAGACGCGCAGGGAACAATAGCTGGAAGCGAACATCTCGCTCGAACAGCGTAGTGCAAATGGAACTGAACGCCCGCCGCCTCCTGGAGACCGATACTGAGAAGTCCTCAAAGAGCAGAATCTCGTAGCCATGAAGTAGCACAGGACGCCTCGCTTCTCTGAATGCCCGTAACAATGAAACTTTGTCGTTATAATCTAGCAGCTTTATTACTACTTGCCGTGGCCTGTACGTCGTTGGTTTCGGCGCCTCCCCTCGCCTGTTGTTGTTTTGCGGCAGTCCCACGCGGTGCGCGCGTTCCACACGGCAGTAGTAGTTAAGTCCCAATATTTTCGGTAGGTCTTTCTCGCAGATGGATTGCAAGTCTGCTGGTTTAAACGATTCAGGCAGCCCAACGAGACACAAATTGCTCCGTCTCGAGTGATTTTCCAAGTCCTCCGTTTTGTCCATCAAACTTTGTAAGTTCTGCTGAAGGTTCTGTTCTATGTCTTGGGCAAGTTGCTTCTCCTGTTGTAACAGCGCCACATCCTGCTGCAGCTTGGTAATTGCAGTGGTATTCAGCTCCACAGACTTTTGTATGGAAGACAAGGATGATTGCAATGCCGTCTCCAGCAGCTTCTGAATGTCTGGTAAGAGAAGGGCCGTGACCTCTCCAGCCATTCTCTGGGAGTCAAATTCCTGAGGAACTCTCAGGACAGATGGTGCTTCTGATAAGAGCTCTTGCTGCGTGTCCGTGGCAGCGCTCAGCACCGCGTCTCTCTCACCCTTCTCTCCTCCAGGCGCCATCTTGCCCTTCTGCTTCAGCTGGTTAGGGATGCCGTTCGGGGTCTGTTGTGAACTCCGGAGCAAGTAACGCTCCATAAATTATGTCCCCACGGTGCAGAAGGTGACAGTGCTCCCGGGGGAGGTTTTTCTGCGCTCCTATCAGCCCGTTATGCGTGGTTGCCTGGGAGGAATTCAGGAGCTCCATCAAACTCCCTCACATGTCAGCGCAGGAACCGGAAGTAGCATGGAGATTCTTAATCCTGTTTCCTTTCGTTTACTTCTTCCAGGGACATTTAAGATCCATAACGTGTTCCACAAGTCCTTATTGAAGAGGTTTGTCGAGCCAGTGGTTCCTATGGCTGTGCCTCCTGACCCTGTTTTGGTTGAGGGCAATCTGGAGTATGTGGTTGAGAAAATATTGGATTCTCGTTTTTCTAGACGGAAACTCCAGTATTTGGTTAAGTGGAGAGGTTATGGTCAGGAGGACAATTCTTGGGTGTTTGCTTCAGACATCTATGCTAGGAGACTGATCCGTGCGTATCACCGAGCTCATCCTGACTGACCTGGTTGCACAAATGAGGGTTCGGTGACCCTCCTCAAGGGGGGGGTACTGTTGTGAATGTTTTGGAAATTAATTCTGAGCAGAAGCTCCCTCTAGTGGTTACAAACAGTACTGAACCATTCAATGAGGATTGGCAATCAGGATTCACAGACTGGTTTGATATAAGGGAGGTTCCCTCCCATCATGGTTGCCGGTGATCAATTGTTCCTGTCTCAACTGTGGTTCCTGGTTCACTTGGAAGCTTGCTGAGTCATAGAATCATAGAATCATAGAATCATAGAATGGTAGAGTTGGAAGGGACCTCCTGGGCCTTCTGGTCCAACCCCCTGCTCAAAGCAGGATTCTCTAAATATCCCAGACAGATGTCTATCCAGCCTCTGTTTGAAGACTTCCATTGAAGGAGAACTCACCACCTCTTGTGGCAGCCTGTTCCACTCATTGATCACCCTAACTGTCAAAAAGTTTTTTCTAATATCTAATCTGTGTCTCCTCCCATTCAGTTTCATCCCATTGCTTCTAGTCTTTCCTTGTGCAAATGAGAATAAAGATGATCCTTCTACAATGTGACAGCCCTTGAGATATTTGTAGACAGCTATTAAGTCTCCTCTCAGTCTTCTTTTTTGCCTCTTCTTCTGCTTTCAGATAAGATATTTTCTGTTTTTGTTTTTGTGCTTTCCATTTGCATATTTCTCTGCATTTCTGTGAGGTTAGCCAGGTTCCCCCCCCCCCCGGGGGGGCTTGGGCTCCTCTCAGTTCCTCTGGAGCCATTGTTATTTGTTCATTTGCCTCTTCCAGTTTTTTTCAGTGGCTGCGGCTTAGTTTTGTTACACCAGAGAACTGATTTAGGTGGTAGAGGTCGTGTGATCTCAGGTGTTTTTGCAATTAGTAGCGTTGGCATTTTTTAGGGTTTTTTTGGATTGCAGTGAGTATCCTTTCTATCCTTTTCTGTGTAGGCAGATTGGGCCCCAGCGTTTGCTCATACTATTTTCTGTCTGTGTCTGTATTTCCTCTTGTCTAACCGCCATTACATGTTTGGGGGCTTCCTATGTTCTTTGGGGATCTGCTCCAGGGCAGATAGCTTTCCTCTTTCTATCTTTAGGTGTAGTTAATCTCTCAGGCTGTGACAAGACGTCTAGGACCAAGTAGGAACGATCCACGGCTGCCTTTAGTTGTGGTGGTTAGTCAGGGTACTGCAATCCAATAGATTCAACCTCTCTGGTGTATTGCCGTTTTTGCCTGCTCTCCTCAGTTAAGGAAAACATAACACACCACACAGACGCCCCAGGACAGAAGATGAGGCATCTGCCGCCATTCCAGAAAACGAAGATGAAGCTGAAGCCGAGCCAGCGCACCCCACTGCGGACCCCGTGTGGACCTCGCCCCCCGAAAATTGCGAGCCACTGTTTTCTGATTTTGTGGCAGAATCAGGAATCAAGTTTGACACCACCGGCCTCACAGAAATAGACTTTTTCAAAGTCTTTTCTCTGAGGATTTTATTAACCACATGGTGGAGCAAACAAATTTGTACGCTCGTCAAATTTTGGCGCAAAACCCCCGTTCATGATATTCTAACTGGTCTCCTGTAGACGCAGTTGAAATGATGCAGTTTTAGGGCCTGGTCCTTCACACGGAGATCCTGAAGAAGCCAGAACTTTGGCAATATTGGAGTGTTGATATTTTATATAACGCTCCAGTGTTCCGAATGGTCATGGCCCAGATGCGTTTTGAGGCCATCCAGAAATTCCTGCATTATAACGATAATGCACAGTGTCCCCCACGAGATGACCCCAACTTTGATCGTCTGTTCAAAGTTCGGCCGGTCATCGAACACTTCAACAAAAAGTTTGCTGAAGTGTACGTGCCTCAAAGGGACATCTGCGTGGATGAGTCCTTGGTTCATTTTAAGGGACGGCTCGCATTCCGTCAGTACCTGCCCAGCAAGAGTGCAAGGTACGGAATCAAACTCTACAAACTGTGTGAGGTACCTCAGGGTACACTCACAGGTTTAGAGTTTACGAAGGAAAGGACACCAGGATTGAACCCCCTGAGTGTCCTCCTGTCCTGAGAGTGAGTGGGAAAATTGTGTGGGATTTGGTTCACCCACTGCTGGATAAAGGTTATCACCTCTACACCGATAACTTTTATTCCAGCATCCCACTCTACAAATCCCTCTTTGCGCGTGGTACCGCAGCCTGCGGTACCGTCCGTAAAAATCAAGGGGCCTCCTGAAGACGCTGCTTGGGCAGATGCACAGAAAGGGTGGGAGCAGAGCCCAATGTAGCGACCACCTGCTGGTGGTCAAGAACAAGGACAAGAGGGATGTCCTTCTCTTGATCACCATATATGGTGATGGCAGCGCCCTCAGCACTGTACGAGGTACCTCTACACAGGTCCGCAAACCGGACTGTGTACTGGGGTACAATAAAAACATGGGGGGGCGTTGATCTCTCTGATCAACTTCTCCAACCATACAGTGCTTTGAGAAAGGCCAAGGTGTGGTACAAAAAGCTGTCCGTGCACATCGTACAGATGCTCAACGCTTTCCTGGTGTCACGATGTGCACACCATACCAATACATCGTACCTTCAGTTCCAGGAGGTAGTGATCAAGGCCCTGATGTTTGGCTCTCAGGAAGGAGCAGGCCCCAGTACTTCTGGAACTGAAGGTGCTCGTATTGTACCAGGTCAGCATTTCAAAGGGGAGGTCGCGCAAACTGGAAAAAAAGGTAAGTCGCAAAAAAGGTGCCGAGTGTGTCACAAAAGGGGAATATGCAAGGACACCATTTATCAATGCGACACCTGCCCCAAAAAACCTGGCCTGTGTATGAAGGATTGCTTCAAATTGTACCACACCTCCATGCACTACTAATTTACAGGAAACTGTAGATTAGTTCCAAAAAGGGGGCACATCTAGAGAAGTTTCTTGGGGGTCTAATCTCTAAAATTATGTTACTTGTGTTTTTTTTTACTGTTTAGGCACATCAGGGGCTCTGCAAATGGAACATGACGCCCGCAGACCATTCCATCAAAGTCTGCATTCCAAAACGTCACTACTTCACTTTCGAGCCCCGACGTGTGCCTAAACAGTTTTTTGCCATATGTGTGGTACCAGCGTACTCAGGAGAAATTGGACCCCAAGAGTTGTTGTCCAATTTGTCCTGTTACCCTTGGGAAAATAAAAAATTGGGGACTAAAAAATCACTTTTGTCGAAACAAAATTATTTTTTTTTCACGCCAGTGCATTATAAACTTTAGTGAAACACTTAGAGGTTCAAAGTGCTCACCACACACCTAGATAAGTTCCTTAGGGGGTCTAGTTTCCAAAATGGGGTCACTTGTGGGGGGTTTCCACTGTTTAGGCACATCAGGGGCTCTGCAAATGGAACATGACGCCCGCAGACCATTCCATCAAAGTCTGCATTCCAAAACGTCACTACTTCCCTTCCGAGCCCTGCCGTGCGCCCAAACAGTGGTTCCCCCCAACATATGGGGTATCAGCGTACTCAGGACAAATTGGACAACAACCTTTGGGGTCCAATTTCTCCTGTTACCCTTGGGAAAATAAAAATTGGGGACTAAAAAATCACTTTTGTGGACAAAAAAAATATTTTTTTTTCACACCAGGGCATTATAAACTTTAGTGAAACACTTTGAGGTTCAAAGTGCTCACCACACACCTAGATAAGTTCCTTAGGGGGTCTAGTTTCCAAAATGAGGTCACTTGTGGGGGGTTTCCACTGTTTAGGCACATCAGGGGCTCTGCTAACGGAATATGATGCCCGCAGACCATTCAATCAAAGTCTGCATTCCAAAACGTCACTACTTCCCTTCCGAGCCCTGCCGTGCGCTCAAACAGTGGTTCCCCCAACATATGGGGTATCAGCGTACGCAGGACAAATTGGACAACAACCTTTGGGGTCCAATTTCTCCTGTTACCCTTGGGAAAATAAAAATTGGGGACTAAAACATCAAGTTTGTGGAAAAAATATGATTTTTTTTCTTCACGGCTCTACATTATAAACTTGCGTGAAGCACTTGGGTGTTCAAAGTGCTCAGCACACATCTAGAAAAGTTCCTTAGGGGGTCTAGTTTCCAAAATAGGGTCACATGTGCGGGGTTTCCACTGTTTAGGCACATCAGGGGCACTCCAAATGCGACATGGCGTCCGTTCTTAATTCCAGTCAATTTTGGTTTGGAAAAGTCAAACGGCGCTCCTTCCCTTCCGAGCCCTGCCCTGCGCCCAAACAGTGGTTACCCCCCACATATGTGGTATCAGCGTACTCAGGACAAATTGGACAACAACTTTTTTGGATACTGATTATAATTATAATTGAGGGCGCCTGCACTAGAAATCTAGTTTAGTAGCACTTAGAATGTTATAATCAGTGAGTCCCATATGCAAACAAAAATAAAAATAATAACAAAAAGGTGACATTATAAAAAATGTGTTACTCATTATTGGTGAAACCAATTCAATGGCATGGTAGTGGTAATAGGTGAAAACTAAATACAATTAGTTAGATTATATGAACAATATTATCAATCATAACATTAAGTGTTGTGAATGTTTTAGAAATGAATTCTGAGCAGAAGCTCCCTCTGGTGGTTACAAACAGTACTGAACCATTCAATGAGAATTGGCAATCAGTATTCACAGACTGGCTTGATATAAGGGAGGTTCCCTCCCATCATGGTTGCCGGTGAGCAATTGTTCTTGTCTCAACTTTGGTTCCTGGTTCACTTGGAAGCTTGCTGAGTCTTGCCTCTTCTTCTGCTTTCAGATAAGATAATTTCTGTTTTTTGTTTTTGTGCTTACCATTTGCATATTTCTCTGCATTTCTGTGAGGTTAGCCAGGTTCCCCCCCCCCCGGGGGCTTGGGCTCCTCTCAGTTCCTCTGGAGCCATTGTTATTTGTTCATTTGCCTTTTCCAGTTATTTCAGTGGCTGCGGCTTAGTTTTGTTACACCAGAGAACTGATTTAGGTGGTAGAGGTCGTGTGATCTCAGGTGTGTTTGCAATCAGTAGCATCGGCATTTTTAGGGTTTTTTTGGATTGCAGTGAGTATCCTTTCTATCCTTTTCTGTCTAGGCAGATTGGGCCCCAGCGTTTTCTCATACTATTTTCTGTCTGTGTTTGTATTTCCTCTTGTCTAACCGCCATTACATGTTTGGGGGCTTCCTATGTTCTTTGGGGATCTGCTCTGGGGCAGATAGCTTTCCTCTTTCTATCTTTAGGTGTAGTTAATCTCTCAGGCTGTGACGAGGCATCTAGGACCAACGTAGGAACGCTCCACGGCTGCCTTTAGTTGTGGTGGTTAGTCAGGGTACTGCAATCCAATAGATTCCAACCTCTCTGGTGTATTGCCGTTTTTGCCTGCTCCCTCAGCTACCGAAACATAACAGTATCACCGGCCTAACTGAAAATTGTATGGTACTCACAGAAGGGAAAAATAGTGTGGAAAGAAAAAAGTTGTCATAGTTGTCAGAGATTTTTTTTTTTTTCTGTTTCTTGCATTTTTTCCCTCTTTTTCTCTGGGTGCTGAGGAGGATTTTTTTTTCTCTCAATGGAGCTTGCATAGCTGTCTGGCCGTGTGGATCAGCTTGCCACTGAGGTTCGGAGTATTGCTGTCTATCTTGCTGGGTTGCCGGTTGTGGAACCTAGGACTCCCATGCCAAATTTGTTTTTGGGAGATCGGGCCAAATTTCTAAATTTCAAAAATAACTGTAAGTTGTTTTTTGCCTTAAAACCTAAGTCCTCAAGGAACGCAGCACAGCAGGTTCAAATTGTCATCTCTCTCCTGCACGGCGATCCTCAGGATTGGACTTTTTCCTTGACACCTGGGGACCCTGTTTTGAGTGATGTTGATGCATTTTTTTCTGGCTCTGGGGTTATTGTACGATGAGCCTAATGTCACTGATCAAGCTGAAAGAACCTTGTTGGCATTAAATCAGGGGCTTGAGGATGCTGAGTTGTACTGTCAGAAATTGGGAAAATGGGCAGTCCTAACCAAATGGAATGATGATGCTTTGGCAGCCCTTTTTCGGAAGGGGCTGTCAGAGAATGTAAAAGATGTTATGGTGGGTTTCCCTGCTCCCTCTGGTCTCAATGATTCTATGTCATTAGCGATTCAAATTGACAGACGTTTGCGTGAGCGTAGAGGTATGCGTGGAATAGTGTTGCCTTGTGAGCCAGCTTCTGAACCCATGCAGTGTGATAGAGTGGCTTCTGGGGCACAGCGTCATGAGTTTCAAAAACGTAATGGGTTATGTTTCTATTGTATTGACGCCTCTCATGCTATTTCTGTCTTCCCTAAGCGGGGAAGACGTTTTGCACGCTAAGTTGTCTTGGGTAGTGTTCAGACTAAATTTGTGTTGACTGTTACCCTGATTTGCTCCCTGTCCACATTTTCTGCTCAGGCTTTTGTTGATTCGGGAGCAGCTATTAACCTGATGGATTTTGATTTTGCCAAACGTTGTGGGTTTCCCTTGATACCCCTACAGAAGTCTATTGCCCTACTGGGGATTGATTCTACCCCTTTGGCTGAGAATAAACCCCAGTTTTCTACTCAGGTGATAATGAGGGTTGAACCTGATCATCAGGAGGGTTGCAAATTTTTGGTACTGTATAATCTGCATGACATTATTGTACTAGGTTTCCCTTGGTTGCAGTCTCATAATCCTGTTTTGGATTGGAAATCTGTGTCTGTAACCAGTTGGGGCTGCCAATGTGTTAATGCCAACACTCCTGTTTTTTCTGCCTCTTCCCAGTTTCATGATGTTCCTGACTTTTTGACTGATTTTTCTGATGTGTTTAGCGAAAGTAAATCTGCATCCTTGCCCCCCCATAGGAGCTATGACTGCGCTATTGAATTAGTGCCTGGTAGTAAATTCCCTAAAGGTCTCCTTTTTAACTTGTCTGTACCTGAACATGACGCTATGCGGTCTTATATCAAGGAGTCGTTGGAGAAGGGTCATATCAGACCATCCTCTTCACCCTTGGGTGCCGGTTTTTTCTTTGTGGCCAAAAAGGATGGTTCATTAAGGCCGTGTATTGATTATCGTCTCTTGAACAAGATCACTGTGAAATATCAATATCCGTTACCCTTGATTTCTGACCTGTTTTCCAGGGTGAAAAGTGCTACTTGGTTTACCAAACATGACCTCAGGGGGGGCGTATAACCTTATTCGCATTAAGCACGGGGATGAATGGAATGGCGTTTAATACCCCAGAGGGGCATTTTGAGTACCTAGTGATGCCCTTTGGGCTCACTAATGCTCCTTCAGTCTTCCAGTTCATCATGAATGACATTTTCAGGGATTTTGTGGATAAATTTCTGATTGTTTATTTGGATGATATCTTGATTTTTTCCAATGACTGGGACTCTCATGTGAAACATGTTCGGACTGTGTTCCAGATTTTGAGAGAGAATGCTCTGTTTGTGAAGGGATCAAAGTGTCTTTTTGGCGTACAGAGGATCTCATTTCTGGGATTCATTTTGTCTCCATCTGTTATTGAAATGGACCCGGTCAAGGTTCAGGCCATCTGTGACTGGGTCCAACCTACTTCATTAAAGGCTCTTCAGAGATTCTTGGGTTTTGCCAATTTTTATCGTAAATTTATTGGTAATTTCTCTGTTATTGTTAAACCATTGACTGATTTGACCAAAAAGGGTTCTGATGTGGTGAATTGGCCTCCTGAGGCAGTCTCTGCGTTTCAGGAACTTAAGCAGAGATTCACTTCTGCTCCTGTTCTACGGCAGCCTGATGTTTCTCTGCCATTTCTGGTGGAGGTTGATCCCACGGAATTTGGGGAAGGTGCCGTTTTGACCCAAAGAGATCCTGAGACCTCTAAAAGTAACCCTTGTGCCTTTTTCTCTCAAAAATTTTCTCCAACTAAACGTAATTATGACGTGGGTAATCGGGAGTTATTGGCCATGAAGTGGGCTTTTGAAGAGTGGAGACATTGGCTGGAGGGAGCCAAACATCAGGTGGTGGTCCTCACGGACCATCAGAATCTGGTTTATCTGGAATCAGCCAAGCGACTTAATCCTAGACAGGCCAGGTGGGCCTTGTTTTTCACACGTTTTAATTTTGTGGTTTCCTTTCTTCCTGGCACTAAGAATGTTAAGGCGGATGCCCTCTCGAGGCGTTTCCTTGCGGACTCTCCTGAGTTATCTGATCCTGCTGTTATTTTGAAAGAGGGTGTAGTTCTTTCCGCCATCTCGCCCAATTTGAGACTGGCTCTGGAAGGGTGTCAGGAGGATAAACCTGAGCGCTGCCCTATTGGGAAATTGTTTGTCCCAGACCGGTGGAAAAAGAGTGTGATGTCTGAGATTCATTGTTCCGCGTTGGCCGGTCATCCCGGAATTTTTGGTACCAGAGACTTGGTGAGTCGGTCCTTTTGGTGGCCTACTTTGTCTCGTGACGTCAGGGAGTTTGTGCAGTCCTGTGGGACTTGCTCTCGCTCCAAGCCTTGCTCTCGCTCTAGTGATTTGTTGATGATATTGCCTGTGCCCAAGAGACCATGGACCCAAATCTCTATGGATTTTATTTCCGACCTCCCAGTTTCTCAGAGAATGACCGTTATCTGGGTGATTTGTGATAGGTTTTCCAAGATGATACATCTTGTGCCATTACCTAAGTTGCCTTCCTCCTCCGAACTGGTGCCTTTGTTCCTTCAGCACGTGGTTCGGTTACACGGCATTCCTGAGAACATTGTGTCTGACAGAGGAGTCCAGTTTGTTTCCAGATTTTGGAGGACTTTTTGTTCTAAACTTGGTGTTCAATTGTCTTTCTCCTCTGCTTTTCATCCTCAGACCAATGGACAAACTGAGAGAACAAACCAGACATTGGAGACTTATCTGAGATGCTTTGTGTCTGCTGATCAAGATGACTGGGTCTCTTTTTTGCCTTTGGCTGAGTTTGCTCTTAATAATAGGGCTAGCTCTGCCACTTTGATGTCTCCATTTTTCTGCAATTTTGGATTTCACCCTCGATTTTCTTCGGGACAGACGGAGGCTTCTGTCTGTCCGGGTGTTGACTCTGTTGTTGAGCGTATGCAGCAGATTTGGGACCAGGTAGTGGAGAGGTTGTCCCTCTCTCAGGAGAAGGCCTAGCGGTTTGCCAACCGGCATAGAACTGATGGTCCTCGGTTTAAAGTGGGGGACTTGGTCTGGTTGTCCTCAAGAAATATCCCTATGAGAGTTGCATCTCCTAAGTTTAAGCCTAGGTTCATTGGACCTTATAAGATCATGGAGATTCTTAATCCTGTTTTCTTTCGTTTACTTCTTCCAGGGACATTTAAGATCCATAACGTGTTCCACAAGTCCTTATTGAAGAGGTTTGTCGAGCCAGTGGTTCCTATGGCTGTGCCTCCTGACCCTGTTTTGGATGAGAGCAATCTGGAGTATGTGGTTGAGAAAATATTAGACTCTCCCCTTTTTTCTAGACGGAAACTCCAGTATTTGGTTAAGTGGAGAGGTTATGGTCAGGAGGACAATTCTTGGTTGTTTGCTTCGGACATCCATGCTAGGAGACTGATCCGTGCGTATCACCGAGCTCATCCTGACCGACCTGGTTGCACAAATGAGGGTTCGGTGACCCCTCCTCAAGGGGGGGGTACTGTTGTGAATGTTTTGGAAATGAATTCTGAGCAGAAGCTCCCTCTGGTGGTTACAAACAGTACTGAACCATTCAATGAGGATTGGCAATCAGGATTCACAGACTGGCTTGATATAAGGGAGATTCCCTCCCATCATGGTTGCCGGTGATCAATTGTTCTTGTCTCAACTGTGGTTCCTGGTTCACTTGGAAGTTTGCTGAGTCTTGCCTCTTCTTCTGCTTTCAGATAAGATATTTTCTGTTTTTGTTTTTGTGCTTACCATTTGCATATCTCTCTGCATTTCTGTGAGGTTAGCCAGGTTCCCCCCCCCCCCGGGGGGCTTGGGCTCCTCTCAGTTCCTCCTGAGCCATTGTTATTTGTTCATTTGCCTTTTCCATTTTTTTCAGTGGCTGCGGCTTAGTTTTGTTACACCAGAGAACTGATTTAGGTGGTAGTGTCACGCTGTCTCTGCGTACAGGAGGTCAGGGGCCTAAGCTGACCCTAAGCTGGGGCCCTGACTAATCCCTCTACCTGGAGGTACTGTTAAAGGTACAGACGTCCAGGCCGCCAGCGTAACCCCTACCTCCTGAGGATCCCTGAACCTCAGTAATCTAGTCCTGAGAAGGACCCCAATCACAACAACAGGGGACAGGATAATATAAGCCAACACACAGTACTAGACGAACGAGACAGTACAAGGTGAAAACCAAAAACCACCTTGCATACAAAAACTCACACCATAACAACAGAGGGAACACCAACGGATAAGGAGATAAATGATAAAGCGAGGAAGGGAAAAACCACACCAAGTACACTTCACTCCAAACTCCAAAATACCACGAGCCGCTCTGTTTGTCTGCAAGGAATGCTTTCACGACAACTTCCCTAACAGACCGGCAGGTATTTGAAGGAGTCCCACTACTGCAGCATTGACTGCAGCTGGGCGAGGCTGGGCCTCATCTAGCACAGAGAGAGAGAATTAACTCCCTCACTGCCGAAAAACACAAAGCACCAAAAACTCAGCTGCGAGAAGTCAGGCTGTGTAATCGTGACGATCTTTGTGGCGACACACCCGTGACAGTACCCCACCTTCTACGAGGGGCCTCCGGACCCTCAGGGCCAGGTTTATCCGGGTGAGTCGTGTGGATGGCCCGAATTAAATCGGTCTGCGTTAATATCTGACGCAGGAACCCACATTCTCTCCTCAGGACCATACCCCTTCCAATGAACCAGGTACTGAAGGGACTGGTGATTAAAGCGTGAATCGATGACTTTCGATACCTGAAACTCCAAGTTACCATTGACCACCACTAGAGGAGGAGGTAAAGGTGACGGTATCACCGGCGCCACATACCTCTTAAGCAACGATCTGTGGAACACGTTGTGAATTTTAAACGTAGGGGGAAGGTCAAGACGGAATGCCACCGGATTAATTATAGAACTGATCCTGTACGGCCCGATGAACCTGGGACCCAGTTTCCAGGAGGGAACCTTAAGTTTTATATTCTTGGTAGACAACCATACCCGATCGTTCACATTTACAGTTAGGTCCATATATATTTGGACAGAGACAACATTTATCTAATTTTGGTTCTAGACATTACCACAATGAATTTTAAACAAAACAATTCAGATGCAGTTGAAGTTCAGACTTTCAGCTTTCATTTGAGGGTATCCACATTAAAATTGGATGAAGGGTTTAGGAGTTTCAGCTCCTTAACATGTGCAACCCTGTTTTTAAAGGGACCAAAAGTAATTGGACAGATTAAATAATTATAAATAAAATGTTCATTTCTAGTACTTGGTTGAAAACCCTTTGTTGGCAATGACTGCCTGAAGTCTTGAACTCATGGACATCACCAGACGCTGTGTTTCCTCCTTTTTGATGCTCTGCCAGGCCTTCACTGCGGTGGTTTTCAGTTGCTGTTTGTTTGTGGGCCTTTCTGTCTGAAGTTTAGTCTTTAACAAGTGAAATGCATGCTCAATTGGGTTGAGATCAGGTGAGTGACTTGGCTATTCAAAAATATTCCACTTCTTTGCTTTAATAAACTCCTGGGTTGCTTTGGCTTTATGTCTTGGGTCATTGTCCATCTGTAGTATGAAACGACGACCAATCAGTTTGGCTGCATTTGGCTGGATCTGAGCACACAGTATGGCTCTGAATACCTCAGAATTCATTTGGCTGCTTCTGTCCTGTGTCACATCATCAATAAACACTAGTGACCCAGTGCCACTGGCAGCCATGCATGCCCAAGCCATCACACTGCCTCCGCCGTGCTTCACAGATGATGTGATATGCTTTGGATCATGAGCTGTACCACGCCTTCGCCATACTTTTCTCTTTCCATCATTCTGGTAGAGATTGATCTTGGTTTCATCTGTCCAAAGAATGTTCTTCCAGAACTGTGCTGGCTTTTTTAGATGGTTTTTAGCAAAGTCCAGCCTAGCCTTTTTATTCTTGATGCTTATGAGTGGCTTGCACCATGCAGTGAACCCTCTAAATTTACTTACATGCAGTCTTCTCTTTATGGTAGATTTGGATATTGATACGCCTACCTCCTGGAGAGTGTTGTTCACTTGGTTGGCTGTTGTGAAGGGGTTTCTCTTCACCATGGAGAGTATTCTGCGATCATCCACCACTGTTGTCTCCCATGGGCGCCCAGGTCTTTTTGCATTGATGAGTTCAGTGCTTTCTTTCTTTCTCTGGATGTACCAAACTGTAGATTTTGCCACTCCTAATGTTGTAGCAATTTCTCAGATGGGTTTTTTTCTGTTTTTGCAGCTTAAGGATGGCTTGTTTCACCTGCATGGAGAGCTCTTTTGACCGCATGTTTCCTTCACAGCAAAACCTTCCAAATGCAAACACCACACCTCAAATCAAAACCAGCCCTTTTATCTGCTTAATTGAGAATGACATAACGAAGGGATTGCCCACACCTGTCCATGAAGTAGGCTTGGAGTCAATTGTCCAATTACTTTTGGTCCCTTAAAAAACAGGGTGGCACATGTTAAAGAGCTGAAACTCCTAAACCCTTCATCCAATTTTAATGTGGATACCCTCAAATGAAATCTGAAAGTCTGAACTTCAACTGCATCTGAATTGTTTTGTTTAAAATTCATTGTGGTAATGTCTAGAGCCAAAATTAGATAAATGTTGTCTCTGTCCAAATATATATGGACCTAACTGTAGGTCCGGACCAGACACTCTCCTCCTATCAGCCATACGTTTGTATCATTTCCCCATAGTATTCAGATTATTCAGCACCCCTCTCCATACTGAAGCGAGTGATGATGAAAATCGTTCCTCCTCAGGAACCCCCGAAGAGCCCCCCCTACTGAAAGTACAAAACTGGGGGTGAAAACCATATGCCCCAAAAAACGGGGTGTTATGATTTGGTAACTGAGGAGTGCAGGTAAAAAAAGGCAATACACCAGAGAAGTTGGAATCTATGAGATTGCAGTACCCTGACTAACCACCACAACTAGAGGCAGCCGTGGAGCGTTCCTACGTTGGTCCTAGACGCCTCGTCACAGCCTGAGAAACTAGCTACACCTAAAGATAGAAATAGGAAAGCTATCTGCCCCGGAGCAGAACCCCAAAGATAATAGAAAGCCCCCAAACATGTAATGGCGGTTAGACAAGAAGAAATACTGACACAGACAGAAAATAGTATGAGCAAACGTTGGGGCCCAAACTATCTAAATAGAAAAGGATAGGAAGGGCACTTACTGCAATCCCAAAAAACCCTGAAAAGCACCAACTTTACTAATTTCAAAAACACCTGAGATCACACGACCTCTACCACCTAAATTAGTTCTCTGGTGTAACAAAATCAAAACAGCAGCCACTGAAAAAACTGGAAAAAGCAAATGTACAAACACAGTGGCTGAACAAAACTGAGAGGGCAAAAGCCCCCGGAGGGGACCCTGAAGGCCCCACAGAAGTGCAGGACAAAATGCAAAAATCAAGCACAAAAGCAAAAAGAAGAAAATGTCTTATCTGTTAGCAGGAGATGCAGACACGAACACAGCAGGCTACAAAGGAAACAGGAATCAAGGATTGAGACCAGAACAATTGATCACCGGCAACCCTGATGGGAAGGTGACTCCCTTATATAAGACCAGTCAGTAACACCTGATTCCCAATCCTCACAAACTTCACTGGACAGTCCAGTACCGCTTGTAACCACCAGAGGGAGCCTCTGCTCAGAACTCATCTCAAGTCCATTCACAACAACGGGGACTTACCAGTGGACTCGCTCCGCCTATTATTAAGAGCAAACTCTGCCAGAGGTAAGAAAGAAGCCCAGTCCTCCTGGTTCTCTGAAACAAAACACCGGAGATATGTCTCCAAGCTCTGGTTCAGACGTTCCATCTGACCATTGGTCTGAGGATGAAAAGCCGATGAAAATGATAAATGCATCCCCGCCGTGTACAAAATGCCTTCCAGAATTTGGACACAAACTGAGACCCCCGATCAGACACCACATCGGAGGGTACCCGTGAAGCCTCACAATCTCCCCAATGAACACCTGCGCAAGAGTTTTAGCATTAGGAAGAGCAGGAAGAGCGATAAAATGTGCCATCTTGCTGAACCTGTCCACTACAACGAGTATGACCGTTTTACCCGAAGACGGCGGGAGGTCCGTAATAAAGTCCATAGACAGATGAGTGCAAGGATGCTCCGGGATCTTCAAAGGTAAGAGGGCCCCAGACAGACGGGTATGTGGGGTCTTAGAGCGCGCACAAACCCCACAGGACGCGACAAAAGTTACCACCTCCCTATGTAAGTTAAGCCACCAAAACCGACGCGAGAGGAGATCCTCAGTTGCTTTACTCCCTGGGTGTCCTGCCAAAGCTGAATTATGGTGTGCCTCGATCACCTTTTGTCGCAACTGATCTGGAACAAACAGTCTCCCTGGAGGTCCAACAGGGGCGTCCCCTGAGCCTCCAATACCTCCTCCTCAAGCTCAGAGCATACTGCCGACACCACCACCCCTCCTGAAGGATAGGAACGGGTCATCCGTATTCCCGGCCCCAGGGGATCTACGAGATAAGGCATCCGCCTTTACATTTTTTGACCCAGGACGATATGTGACGACAAAATTAAACCTGGTAAAAAAACAACGACCACCTAGCTTGTCTGGGATTCAGACGTTTTGCGGACTCCAGATATAGCAGGTTCTTGTGATCAGTGATGACGGTGACCGGATAGACTGCCCCCTCCAAAAAATGGCGCCACTCCTCAAAAGCTAACTTAATGGCCAAGAGTTCCCTATTGCCGACATCGTAATTTCTCTCAGCGGACGACAATTTTTTAGAGAAAAAGGCGCACGGATGCCAGTTACCAGGGGACGAACCTTGTGACAATACTGCTCCCACCCCTACCTCGGAAGCGTCTACCTCTACAATGAACGGCTGTGACACATCAGTGAACCTGTCAGGGAGAGCTACTTTAGGTTCTGGTCCGGCTTGCTCCAGGGGATACAAAACCTGCCGAGCAAGACTGGCTACTGTATCCATGGTAGCTGGAGAGAATCTTTTGTTGGTCGGTGAAAATGTCACGCTGTCTCTGCGTACAGGAGGTCAGGGGCCTAAGCTGACCCTAAGCTGGGGCCCTGACTAATCCCTCTACCTGGAGGTACTGTTAAAGGAACAGAGGTCCAGGCCGCCAGCGTAACCCCTACCTCCTGAGGATCCCTGAACCTCAGTAATCTAGTCCTGAGAAGGACCCCGATCACAACAACAGGGGACAGGATAATATAAGCCAACACACAGTACTAGACGAACGAGACAGTACAAGGGGAAAACCAAAAACCACCTTGCATACAAAAACTCACACCACAACAACAGAGGGAACACCAACGGGTAAGGAGATAAATAATAAAAAGAGGAAGGGAAAAAAACACACCAAGTACACTTCACTCCAAACTCCAAAATACCACGAGCCGCTCTGTTTGTCTGCAAGGAATGCTTTCACGACAACTTCCCTAACAGACTGTTAGGTATTTGAAGGAGTCCCACTATTGCAGCATTGACTGCAGCTGGGCGAGGCTGGGCCTCATCTAGCACAGAGAGAGAGAATTAACTCCCTCACTGCCGAAAAACACAAAGCACCAAAAACTCAGCTGCGAGAAGTCAGGCTGTATAATCGTGACGATCTTCGTGGCGACACACCCGTGACAGCATATTTCTACATGAAGGGGATCATGATGGGGTACATTTCTGCATGAAGGGGATCATGATGGGGTATAATACTACATGAAGAGGATCATGATGGTGTATTTCTACATGAAGGGGATCATGATGGGGCATATTTCTGCATAAAGGGGATCTTGATAGGGCATATTACTACATGAAGGAGATCCAGATGGGCATTTCTACATGAATGGGATCATGATGGGGCATATTTCTACATGAAGGGGATCATGATTGGGCACATTTCTGCATGAGAATGAGGGATACTATGGGGTCATGATTATTTCTACATGGGGGAAGAGGGACTCATGAAGGGTCTGAGGGCACATTTCTACATGAAGAGGATCATGATGGGGCAATTTCTGCATGAAGGGGATCATGATGGGGCAATTACTACATGAAGAGGATCATGATGGGGACTACATAGGTTGATGCATTCTGAGGGATCATGAGGGTATATGAAATCAGAGGGGATTACATGATGGGACTGGTATTCTACATGAAGGTCAGCACATTCTCAGAAGGGATCTGATGGTATATTACTACATGAAGAGGATCATGATGGGGTATATTCTACATAAAGGGGATCATGTGGGGCATATTACTACATGAAGGGATCATGATGGGGCATATTTCTCATGAGGGATCATGATGGGCATTTCTGCATGAAGGGGATCTTGATGGGTATTTACATAATATAAATTAATAACTTTGGATTTTCTAAAGCGTCTAACATATTCCGCAGCGCATCTTCAGTTTGCACACATCTAGGCGATCCCTGAAGGGGCTCAAATCTAGAAATCCCTATCAGTATGTTTATTTTGAATGTGGAAAACCCACGCAAACACGTGGAGAACTACAACTCCTGCAGCATGTTTCCTACTGCAAGGGATCATGATAGGGCATTTCTACATGAAGGGGATCATGATGGGCATTTCTACATGAAGGGGATCATGATGGGGCATATTCTACATGAAGGGATCATGATGGCACATTTCTGCATGAAGGGGATCATGAAAGGGTATATTTCTACATGAAGGGGATCATGTGGGGCATATTCTACATGAAGGGATCATGAATGGGGATATTTCTGCATGAAGGGGATCATGATGGGGTACATTACTACATGAAGAGGATCATGATGGGTATTTCTACATGAAGGGATCATGATGGGGCATATTTCTACATGAAGGGGATCATGATGGGGCATATTTATTACAGGGACAGTGGGATCATGAATGGGATTGATGGGAATTTCTGCATGAAGGGGATCATGATTTAGGGTATTATTACTACATGAAGAGGATCATGATGGGTATTTCTACATGAAGGAGATCATGATGGGGCATATTACTACATGAAGGGGATCATGATGGGCATATTTCTGGGTCATAGGATATTCTAGGGGATCATGATTGGGCATATTCTGCAAGAAGGAGATCATGATGGGCATATTCTGCATGAAGGGGATCATGATGGGGCTTATTTCTACATGAAGGGATCATGATGGGGCAATTTCTGCATGAAGGAGATCATGATGGGGCATATTTCTACATGAAGGGGATCATGATGGGGCATATTCTACTGAAGGGATCATGATGGGGCATATTTCTACATGAAGGGGATCATATGGGGCATATTCTACATGAATGGGATCATGATGGGGCATATTTCTACATGAAGGGGATCATGATGGGGCAATTTCTACATGAATGGGATCATGATGGGGCACATTTCTACATGAATGGGATCATGATGGGGCAATTTCTACATGAAGGGGGATCATGATGGGGCATATTTCTACATGAAGGGATCATGATGGGGCAATATTCTACATGAATGGGATCATGATGGGGCATATTTCTACATGAAGGGGGATCATGATGGGGCATATTTCTACATAAATGGATCATGATGGGGCATATTTCTACATGAAGGGGATCATGATGGGGCACATTTCTACATGAATGGGAATCATGATGGGGCATATTTCTACATGAAGGGGGATCATGATGGGGTATATTTCTACATGAATGGATCATGATGGCTATATTTCTACATGAAGGGGGATCATGATGGGGCATATTTCTACATGAAGGGATCATGATGGGGTATTTCTACATGAAGGAGATCATGATGGGGCATATTTCTACATGAATGGGATCATGAATGGGGCATATTTCTAACATGAATGGGATCATGATGGGCATATTTCTACATGAATGGGATCATGATGGGGCATATTTTACATGAAGGGATCATGATGGGTATATTCTACATGAATGGGATCATGATGGGCTATATTTCTACATGAAGGGGGATCATGATGGGGCATATTTCTACATGAAGGGATCATGATGGGCTATTTTTACATGAATGGGATCATGATGGGGCACATTTCTGCATGAAGGGGATCATGATGGGGCATATTTCTACATGAATGGGATCATGATGGGGCAATTTCTACATGAAGAGATCATGATGGGGCATATTTCTACATGAAGGGGATCATGATGGGCATATTTCTACATGAATGGGATCATGATGGGGCATATTTCTACATGAATGGGATCATGATGCGGCATATTTCTACATGAAGGGGATCATGATGAGGCATATTTCTACATGAATGGGATCATGATGGGGCATATTTCTACATGAAGGGATCATGATGGGCATATTTCTACATGAATGGGATCATGATGGGGCATATTTCTACATGAATGGGATCATGATTGGGCATATTTCTACATGAATGAGATCATGATGCGGCATATTTCTACATGAAGGGGATCATGATGAGGCATATTTCTACATGAAGGAGATCATGATGGGGTATTTCTGCATGAAGGGATCATTTTTGGGCATATTACAGCATGAAGGGGATCATGATGGGGTATATTTCTGCATGAAGAGGATCATAATGGGAATATTTCTGCATGAAGGGGATCATAATGGGGCATATTTCTACATGAATGGGATCATAATGGGGCATATTTCTAAATGAATGGGATCATGATGGGGCATATTTCTACATGAATGGGATCATGATGGGGCATATTTTACATGAAGGGGATCATGATGGGGTATATTTCTACATGAATGGGATCATGATGGTTATTTTCTACATGAAGGGGGTCATGATGGGGCATATTTCTACATGAAAGGGATCATGATGGGGCATATTTTACATGAATGGGATCATGATGGGGCAATTTCTGCATGAAGGGGATCATGATGGGCATATTTCTACATGAATGGGATCATGATGGGGCATATTTCTACATGAATGAGATCATGATGCGGCATATTTCTACATGAAGGGGATCATGATGAGGCATATTTCTACATGAATGGGATCATGATGGGGCATATTTCTACATGAATGGGATCATGATGCGGCATATTTCTACATGAAGGGGATCATGATGAGGCATATTTCTACATGAATGGGATCATGATGGGGCATATTTCTACATGAAGGGGATCATGATGAGGCATATTTCTACATGAATGGGATCATGATGGGGCATATTTCTACATGAAGGGGATCATGATTGGGCATATTTCTACATGAATGAGATCATGATGCGGCATATTTCTACATGAAGGGGATCATGATGAGGCATATTTCTACATGAAGGAGATCATGATGGGGTATTTCTGCATGAAGGGGATCATTTTTGGGCATATTACAGCATGAAGGGGATCATGATGGGGTATATTTCTGCATAAAGAGGATCATAATGGGGAATATTTCTGCATGAAGGGGATCTTGATGGGGTATATTACTACATGAAGAGGATCATGATGGGGTATTTCTACATGAAGGGGATCATGTTGGGGCATGTTACTACAAGAAGGAGATCATGATGGGGCATATTTCTGCATGAAGGGGATCATGATGGGGCATATTTCTGTACAAAGGAGATCATGATGGGGTATTTCTGCATGAAGGAGATCTTGATAGGGCATTTCTACATGAATGGGATCATGATGGGGAATTTCTACATGAATGGGATCATGATGGGGCATATTACTGCATGAAGAGGATCATAATGGGGCATATCTCTACATGAAGGGGGTCATGATGGGGCATTTCTACATGAATGGGATCATGATGGGGTATATTACTACATAAAGAGGATCATGATGGGGTATTTCTACATGAAGGGGATTATGATGGGGCATATTATTACAAGAAGGAGATCATGATGGGGCATATTTCTGCATGAAGGTGATCATGATGGGGCATATTGCTACATGAAGGGGATCATGATGGGCCTCATTTCTGCATCAAGGGGATCCTGATTGGGCATATTTCTATATGAAGGGGATCATGATGGGTCATATTTCTGCATGAAGGGGATCATGATGGGACATATTACTACATGAATCAAAAAGGGAAGAAGGTGGACCCAGGGAACTACAGGCCGGTGAGTCTGACTTCTATACCAGGAAAGATCTTTGAACAAATTATTAAAGAACATGTATGCAAGTACCTGGATAAGAATGAAGTGATTAAACAGAGTCAGCATGGGTTTTTAACTAATAAGTCATGTCAGACTAACTTAATTTCCTTCTATGATAGAATCACTGACTGGGTAGATCAGGGAAATGCTGTAGATATAGTATATCTTGACTTCAGCAAAGCATTTGACAAAGTATCTCACACAATCCTTATTGAAAAAATGACTAAGTATGGAATAGACAAGGCAACTGTTAGGTGGATTCATAACTGGCTTAGTGATCGGACCCAAAGAGTGGTCGTAAATGGCTGCACATCCAGTTGGAAGAATGTCTCAAGTGGGGTACCACAAGGCTCTGTTTTGGGCCCTGTATTGTTCTACATCTTTATCAATGATTTAGATGAAGGAATTGAGGGTAAACTGATCAAATTTGCTGATGACACAAAGCTAGGAGGGGTAGCTAATACTAGAGAAGAGAGAGAGAGGATTCAAAAAGATATAAATAAACTGGAGCAGTGGGCAGCAACTAACAGAATGGATTTTAACAGGGAAAAATGCAAAGTACTACATCTGGGCAATAAAAATGAAAAAAGCATACACAAAATGGGAGGAATAGGGCTAAGTAACAGCACATTTCACAACAGTGAAAAAGACTTGGGTATACTAATTGATCACAGACTGAACATGAGTCAACAGTGTGATGCAGCAGCAAAAAAGGCAAATGCAATTCTAGGATGTATCAACAGAAGCATACAGTCTAGATCACGTGAGGTCATTATTGCCCTCTACTCCTCTTTCGTCAGACCTCATCTGGAATACTGTGTCCAGTTTTGGGCACCACATTTTAAAAAAGACATCAACAAACTGGAGCAAGTTCAGAGAAGAGCCACCAGAATGGTGACCGGTCTGCAAACCATGTCCTATGAGGAACGGTTGCAGGATTTGGGAATGTTTAGCATGCAAAAAAGAAGACTGAGAGGAGACTTAATAGCTGTCTACAAATATCTCAAGGGCTGTCACATTGTAGAAGGATCATCTTTATTCTCATTTGCACAAGGAAAGACTAGAAGCAATGGGATGAAACTGAATGGGAGGAGACACAGATTAGATATTAGAAAAAACTTTTTGACAGTTAGAGTGATCAATGAGTGGAACAGGCTGCCACGAGAGGTGGTGAGTTCTCATTCAATGGAAATCTTCAAACAGAGGCTGGACAGACATCTGTCTGGGATGATTTAAAGAATCCTGCTTTGAGCAGTGGGTTGGACCAGATGACCTAGGAGGTCCCTTCCAACTCTACTATTCTATGATTCTATGATGAAGGGGATCATGATGGTGCATTTCTGCATGAAGGGAAACATGATGGGGCATACTTCTATATGAATGGGATCATGATGGGGCATATTACTACATGAAGGGGATCATGATGGGGCATATTTCTACATGAATGGGATCATGATTGGGCTTATTTCTACATGAAGGGGATCATGATGGGGCATTTCTACATGAAGGGGATCATGATGGGGCATATTTCTACATGAAGGGGATCATGATTGGGCATATTTCTACATGAAGGGGATCACGATGGGGCATATTTCTACAAGGGGATCAAGATGGGGCACATTTGTGCATGGAGGGGATCATGATGGGGCATATTTCTGCATGAAGGGGATCATGATGGGGCATATTACTGCATGAAGGGGATTATGTTAGGGCATATTACTACATTAAGAGAATCATGAAGGGACATATTACCACAAAAAGGGGATCATGATTGGTCATATTTCTATATGAAGGGGATCATGATGGGTCATATTTCTGCATGAAGGGGATCATGATGGGGCATGTTAACACAAGAAGGGGATCATGATGGGGCATATTTCTACAAGAAGGAGATCATGATGGGGCATATTTCTGCATGAAGGGGATAATAATGGGACATATTACCACAAGAAGGAAATCATGATGGAGCATATTTCTATATGAATGGGATCATGATGGGGCATATTTCTACATGAAGGGTATCATGATGGAACATATTTCTACATGAAGGGGATCATGATGGGGCATATTTCTACATGAATGGGATCATGATGGGGCATATTGCTACATGAAGGGGATCATGATGGGGCATATTTCTACATGAATGGGATCATGATGGGGCATATTACTACATGAAGGGGATCATGATGGGGCATATTTCTATATGAAGGGGATCATGATGGGGCATATTACTACATGAAGGGGATCATGATGGGGCATATTTCTACAGGAAGGGGATCATGATGGAACATATTACACAAGAAGGAATCATGATGGGGCATATTTCTATATGAAGGGATCATGATGGGGCATATTTCTACATGAAGGGTATCATGATGGAACATATTTCTACATGAAAGGGATCATGATGGGGCATATTTCTACATGAATGGGATCATGATGGGGCATATTTCTACATGAAGGGGATCATGATGGGCATATTTCACATGAAGAGGATCATGATGGGGTATATTTCTGCATGAAGAGGATCATGAAGGGGCATATTTCTGCATGAAGGGGATCATGATGGGGCATATTTCTACATGAAGGGGATCATGATGGGGCATATTTCTGCATGAAGGGGATCATGATGGGGCATTTCTACATGAAGGGGATCATGATGGGGTATATTTCTACATGAAGAGGATCATGATGGGGTATATTTCTACATGAAGGGGATCATGATGGGGCATATTACTACATGAAGAGATCATGATGGCACATTTCTGCATGAAGGGATCATGATGGGGCACATTTCTGCATGAAGGGGATCTTGATGGGGTATATTACTACATGAAGAGGATCATGATGGGCATATTTCTGCATGAAGGGGATCATGATGGGGCACATTTCTGCATGAAGGGGATCATGATGGGGCATATTACTACATGAAGAGGATCATGATGGGGCATATTACTACATGAAGGGGATCATGATGGGGCATATTACTACATGAAGGGGATCATGGTGGGCACATTTCAGCATGAAGAGGATCATGATGGGGCACATTTCTGCATGAAGGGGATCATGATAGGGCATATTACTACATGAAGGGGATCATGATGGGACATTTCTACATGAAGGGGATCATGATGAGGCATTATTTACTACAAGAAGAGATCATAATGGGGCATATTACTGCATGAAGAGGATCATAATGAGGCATATCTCTACATGAAGGGGATCATTATGGGGCATTTCTACATGAATGGGATCATGATGGGGCATATTTCTTCATGAAGGGGATCATGATGGGGCATATTTCTACATGTATGGGATCATGATGGGGCATATTTCTACATGAAGGGGATCATGATGGGCATATTTCTACATGAATGGGATCATGATGGGGCATATTTCTACATGAAGGGGATCATGATGGGGCATATTTATACATGAAGGGGATCATAATAGGGCATTTCTACATGAATGGGATCATGATGGGGAATTTCTACATCAATGGGATCATGATGGGGCATATTACTGCATGAAGAGGATCATAATGGGGCATATCTCTTACATGAAGGGGATCATGATGGGGCATTTCTACATGAATGGGATCATGATGGGGCATATTTCACATGAAGGTGATCATGATGGGGCATATTTCTACATGTATGGGATCATGATGGGGCATATTTCTACATGAAGGGGATCATGATGGGGCATATTTCTACATGAATGGGATCATGATGGGGCATTTCTACATGAAGGGGATCATGATGGTGCATATTTCTACATGAAGGGGATCATGATGGGGCATATTTCTACATGAATGGGATCATGATGGGCCATATTTCTACATGAAGGGGATCATGATGGGACATATTTCTGCATGGAGGGGATCTTGATGGGGTATATTACTACATGAAGAGGATCATGATGGGGTATTTCTACATGAAGGGGATCATGTTGGGGCATATTACTACAAGAAGGAGATCATGATGGGGCATATTTCTGCATGAAGGGGATCATGATGGGCCATATTTCTACATGAAGGGGATCATGATGGGGCATATTTCTGCATGAAGGGGATCATGATGGGGCATATTACTACATGAAGAGGATCATGATGGGGTATTTCTACATGAAGGGGATCTGTTGGGGCATATTACTACAAGATGGAGATCATGATGGGGCATATTTCTGCATGAAGGGGATCATGATGGGGCATATTTCTATATGAAGGGGATCATGATGGGGCATATTTCTACATGAAGGGGATCATGATGGGGAATTTCTACATGAATGGGATCATAATGGGGCATATCTCTACATGAAGGGGATCATGATGGGGCACATTTCTGCATGAAGGGGATCATGATGGGGTATTTTACTACATGAGAGGATCATGATGGGGCATATTACTGCATGAAGGGGATCATGATGGGGCATATTACTACATGAAGGGGATCATGATGGGGAATTTCTACATGAAGGGGATCATGATGGGGCATATTTCTACATGAATGGGATCATGATGGGGCATATTTCTACATGAAGGGGATCATGATGGGGCATATTTCTACATGAAGGGGATCATAATAGGGCATTTCTACATGAATGGGATCATGATGGGGAATTTCTACAT
>JARQOD010003444.1:0-61804 GCA_033576555.1 Oophaga sylvatica | reverse complement strand
CCATATAATGCACCCCTTGTTAGGGAATCCCCATGTATATAATGAAACCATGCTTAAAATGCCCCCCCCTAGTAAAAAATGCCCCCATAGCAGATAAAAAACCTATAGTATGAATGCACCCATAGTGTAAGCACCCCATAGAATTTAATTCCCACCCCATAGCAGAATAATGCACCCCATGTAAAAGCTCCCCTAATAGTAAACTCACCTCCTAGTTATAATGCACCCATAGTATAAGGCAGCCCCATAGCAGTATAATGCACCTCAATAGTAGTTATTACACCCTCATTGCAGTTAATGCACCTCCATAGCGTTAATGTAACTACAGTGTATGTACCCCCATAGTTTAAGGCGCCCCACAGTAGAAATGCCCCCCCTCTAGTAGTATAATTTCACCCCCATGCAGTTAATGCACCTGCAGTATTTAATGCACTCCATGAAATAAGTCAACCCTAAGCATATAATGCACCTCCATAGCATTATAATGCACCCCATAGTACTATAATGCACCCTACAGTATAATGCACTCCATAGCAGTATAATGCACCCTATAGTACTATAATGCATCCCATAGTATAAGGCAGCCCCATAGTAGTATAATGCACCCCAGTAGCAGTATAATGCACCCTTAGATAATGCACCTCATAGCTGTCACGCTGTATCACAGATACACATATGATGTCAGTAATCAATACTAAGAGGGACAACATGCAATATAACATATAAATAGGAAATCTCAACATGTATATAAAGTATAGTATTACCTGACATTATATCCGTTGTACTGTGGGTGAATCCTGAAGACGTATAATACTGTACTCAGGCTGCAGGTGGACCGGGGTCTATGCTGACCCTAAACTGGGGACTGACTAGTCCCTCAACCTGGAGGTACTGTTAATGGTACAGAGGTCCAGGCCGCCAACGTAACCTGTCTCCTATAAATCCCTGACAACTGTAATCTAGTCCTCAGAAGGACCCTGATTACCACACAGGAAATAGGCAGGTTACTGCTTAACTAACAGTACAGACAAACGAGACAGACAGGGGACAAAGCAAACACTGTCTTGCATACAACACTTAAACACAGAGGGAACACAGAAGGTCTAGGAGATAAAACTATAATCGAGGAGAGGAGAAACCACAAAGGAACTCTTAACTTAAGTCTTCTCATGACCTGATCCAAACTACGGTCTGTTTGAATGCTTTCACCGGCATCTAACAAGCAGACTGGCAGGTATATAAAGGAAGCTAATTAGGCATAATCAAAAGCAGCCGGGCGAGGCTGGACCTAGTCTTAGCCAAGAGTAGGTAAAATTAATCCTTCACTACCAAACACAAAGAAACAGCAACTCAGCTGCGAGAAGTCAGAATGTGCAATCGCGACGATCTTCGTGGCGATACACCCTGACAATTAGCATAATGCACCTCCATAGCATAATGCACCTCCATAGCAGTATAATGCACTCTACAGTGTAATGCACCCTACAGTGTAAATTCACCCTCATAGTATAAGGGCAGCCCCATAGTAGTATATTGCACCCCCATGAGTATAATGCACCCTGTAGTACTGTAATGCACCCCCATAGTATAAGGCAGCCCATAGTACTATAATGCACCCCAAAGCAGTATAATGAAACCCCTTGCAATATAATTCACCCCCATAGCAGTATAATAAACCTCTATACAGTATAATGCACTCTATTACTATAATGCAACCCCATAGTTTAAGGCAGCCCCTAAGTTAGTATAATGCACCTCAATAGCAGTATAATGCACCCTATAGTATAAGACAGCCCATAGCAGTTAAAGCCCCCCATGTAGTATAATGCACCTCCATAGCAGTATAATGCACCCTATAGTACTATAGTGCACCCCATAGTATGGCAGCCCTATAGCAGTGTAATGCACCCCCATAGAGTAATGCAGCCCCATAGCAAATATAATGCACCCCTATAGTTAGGGCATCCCCATAGTAGTGTAATGCACTCCATAGTAGTATAATGCACCCCCATAGTAGTATAATGCACCTCCATAGCAGTATAATGAACCCTATAGTACTGTAATGCACCCATAGTGTAACACAGCCCCATAGTAATATAATGCACCCCAATAGCAGAATATGACCCCATAGTACAATGCTTCCCCATATAGTATAACTCACCTCCATAGTAGTATAATGCACCCCATTGCAGTATAATGCACCTCGTAGTATAATGCAGCATCATAGCAGTATAATGCACTCCCATAGGAGTATAATTCACCCCATAGCAGTATAATGCATCCATAGTGTGTAATGCACTCCCATAGTATACTGCAGCCCCATAGTAATATAATGCACCCCTACAGCAGTATAATGCACCCCATAGTATATACAACCCATGCAGTATAATGCACCTCATAGTATTTGCACCCCGATAGCAGTATAATGCACCCCATAGTATAATGCACCCCATAGCAGTATAATGCACCTCATAGTATATTGCACCCCAATAGCAGTATAATGCAGTCCCATAGTAATATAATGCACCCCCACAGTATAAGGCACCCCCATAGTAGTATAATGCACCCAATAGCAATATAATGGTAGGCACGGCACCGTATACGGAGTGTGCATCTGACTGAAGAGCCCATATTAACATTAAGCTAGAAGGAACTGTGGGCAGTGCTTCCCCCCTTCCACTACTCCCCCAGGTGATGTCATATATCATAACGTCACTGACCAATGGGGAGGAAGGGAAGTGGAGTCAGCCACACCCTCAGGGGTTAAATTCTCGTGCGAGGGTCGGAATCTTCCTCTTCCTCCTCGGCTGACCAGTGGAAGTTTTGTCCCAACCCCCTCCTTGTATATTTCAAAGATTTGCCGTGCGGCTATTGCATATAATGAAAAAAAAAAAAAAAAGATTATTGTTGTCTTCACTTGCAAAGTTTTTGTTGTATTCATTGTCACAGCGGTAGTTGGCGGTTAGTATGGGGGGGCAAAGGTTCTTAACCTCTTATCTGCTTCTTGCCCACCGGTGGCGACGTGGGCTTTCGGCAGTGAGTCCGTTGCGAATTCATATTTGTCTCTCTCTGCTTATAATTTAATAAACTGTGACCGAACCCGTTCAACCCATTCAGGCCTGTTTGTTTTTTTTATTTGGGATTGGGGGGAGGCGGGGAAGCACCCTTTACGCCATAAGGGTCTCTTCAGTCTGATCCCCATATTATAAGGCAGCCCCATTTGTAGTATAATGCACCTCCGTAGCAGTATAATGCATTCTATAGTACTACAGTGCACTCCATAGTATAAGGAAGCCCTATACCAGTTTAATGCCCCCCATAATATAATGCAGCCCCATATTAGTAAAATGCACCCCCATAGCAATTTAATGCAGCCCTATAGTATTAAGGCATCCCCATAGTAGTATATTGCACTTCCATAGCAGTATAATGCATGCCCACAGTAGGATAATGTACCTCCATAGCAGTATAATGCGCGCTATGTACTGTAATGCACCCCATGTTTAATGACCCCCCCCAGTATAATGCACTCATAGTGTAATGCAGCCCCATAGTAATTAATGCACACCCATAGCAGAATAATGCACCCCATAGTATAATGCAGCCCCATAGTAATATTATGCACCCCGTAGCAGTATTATGCACCTCATAGTGTAATGCATCCCCATAGTATTTATTAATCACCTCCATAGTAGTATAATGCACCCCCATTGCAGTATACGCACTCACATAGCAGTATAATGCACCCAGTGGTATAATGCACCCCAATAGCGTATAATGCACCCCCATAACCAGTATTATGCAGCCTCATAGCAGTACAATGCAACCCCATAGGAGTTAATTCACCCCATATCAGTACAGTGCATCCATAGCAGTATAATGCTCCCCATAGCATAATGCACCCTCATAGCAGTATAATGCACCCCCATTGCAGTATAGTGCAGCCCCCAGCAGTATATGCAGCCCCCAAAAGCAAAATAATGCTCCTACATAGTTGTATAATGAACCCACATAGTAGTATAATGCAGCCCCATAGCAATATAATGCACCCCCCATAGCAGTATAATGCACCCCATAGCATTATGGTGCACCCTTAGTATAATTTCACACCCATAGTATAATGACTCCCATAGTAGTATAATGCACTCCGATAGTGTACTGCAGCCCCATAGTAATATAATGCACACCTACAGCGTATAATGCACCCCATAGTATAATGCACCCATAGCAGTATAATGCACCTCATAGTATATTGCACCCCCATAGCAGTATAATGCAGTCCCATAGTAATATAGTGCACCCCCACAGTACAAGGCACTGCCATAGTAGTATAATACAGCCCATAGTAATATAATGAACCCATAGTATAAGGCAGCCCCATAGTAGTATAATGCACCCCAATAGCAATATGATGCACCCCAAAAATACAAGCCACTCCATAGCAGTATAATGCACCTCCATGCTGTATAATGCACCCTACAGTACTATAGTGCACCCCACAGTATAATGCAAACCCCATATTAGTAAAATGCACCCCCATAGCATTATAAGGCATCCCCATAGTAGTATAATGCACTCCATAGCAGTATAATGCACCTCCATAGCAGTGTTTTGCACCCTATAGTACTGTAACGCACAACATAGTATAATAAACCCCCACAGTATAATGCACCCATAGTGTAACACAGCCCTATAATAACATAATGCACCCCCATAGCAGAATAATGCCCCATAGTATAATGCACTCCCATAGTAGTATAATGGCAGGCACGTCACACATAGCGACACACCGCGATCCGACAAACGATATGCACTTGTCAGGATCGCTGGTGTGTCGCTACATGATCGCTGGTGAGCTGCCAAACAGGCAGCTCAGGCAGCGATCAGGACAGCGACACTGGGGTAACGTCGCTTGTTACCCGCAGTGTACGCTGGATACCAGCCCACTGGTGCAGGGAGCTGGTAACCAAGGTACACATCGGGTTTCCAGTCGCTGCGCGGCGCCTGGAAACCCGATGTGTACCTTGGTTACCAGCTGATCGCTGGTCTCCTGCCTGCCACACTCAGCGATGCGTGCTGGCCAGCGGGAGACCAACGATCAAAAAAATGTCCTGGCCTTTGGACAACGATCAGCGATACCCAGCAGGGGGGGCCCGGTAGCTGATCAGTGTCACACACAGCGATATCGCAGGGGAGATCGCTGTTGCATCACAAAACTAGTGACTTAGCAGCGATATCGCTAGTGAGATCCCTGTGTGTGATGGGGGCTTAAGGAACGTTGCCTCTGACTGCGTAGCCCCCATAGATTTAGCTAGAGGGTCAGATTACGGTGCCAGAATTCCCCCTCCCACTATTCCCTCCAGGTGATGCCCTACTGGGACCCCCGAATGACCAATGGGAAAAGAGGAAGGGATGGCCAGCCACACCCACAGGGGTTAAATCCAGGTACCAAGGGTCAGTGCTTCCTCTTTCTCCTCGGCTGACCCCTAGTAGCTGTTGTGCGTGGACCACCGGATCTCCTCCTTCTACCATGTTGATCCCATGATTGAGGCTCTGCGGCGGAGAGCAGCACAGGAAGGTGAGCCATGGGTGCAAGCCCTTATAGCTGGCCTCGGAGCTCACCTCCCTGTGCCCTCTCTGGCCCCTCCAGCGGCTCACCCGGCACCCCATGAGGCTACACGGACCCCTCATCTCCCGGCATTTTAGGCCCCAGCCCTCTAGCCCTGGGGTCGCCTCTTTACATGAATCCCCTATAGAATCTGGATCCCTGCCTGCCGCCCCCTTAGAGCCAGCTTCTCGCTTCTCGGGGCACCCACCTCTCTCCCCCTCAAATTGAACCCGGCAACCAGGCCCCAAAGCGTCCTCCCTGCCAACTCCCCAGACAGATCCGGGCAGTCAAGACCCGAGACCCACCGGCTGGCTCCCCACCGCGAACCAAACCTCCTGCATCCTTGCCCAGTGCCGGCTCCAGTCGCGCCGCTGCGGTGTCCAGTTCAGGCAGACGTCCATGCGTTTCTCTAAGCCCCCGAAGCGTCTGCGTGTCGATGGTGGCTGAGCGGTACGAAGGTTCATGCACGGCTGTAGAGCCTGCCCGGGGCCCCGGGCAGCGCCGCTGCATCTAGGCCCCTGCCCCGGATGGCATTGCACCGGTGCCCTGCAGCCTCCGCTCCCCTCGCCACTCTGCCCCGCCCTCACTCCAGCCAACTACCTCACCGTCGGCAAAAAAGGGCTCCGATGTTCCTGGCCAGGCCACAACCACTGGCTCCACCCCCTGGCTCCACCTTCTGATGTTGCACGGGGGTGGAACATCCCTGAATACATACAAGCCCCAAGCAGCTCTTGCATCAAGCTCCGGGGGGGCTTCGAGGCTCGCGGCCTCGCTCGCCCAGCCGTGCGGCCACGCGCATGTCCACCCCGGCCATGAATAATCCCTAGACGGCATCGGTCAGCTCCTCAGCCCCGCCCCGGAGCCATCCTTGGTCAAATCCCGCCCACACTCCAAGCCGCGCCCACCTCTGCTCATCATAGGTTATGTGCTTGGCAGGAACCGCCCACCCGTTCGAAAGCCCGGCAGGAAGACAAACTCCAAACACGCCTCGCCTCCCCAGTGGGCGCACGGATGCCGTCCGCTAGGGGAGACAGCGGGGTCGGTTCAAGAGCACCAAATGCTGCTGCAGAGCGCGCTGTTCCGTCCAACCATGCAGAGCAGCGCAGTCTGCACTAAGAACAGTATAATGCATCCACTACATCGACGATTTTTTTTTCGTTGGCCCAAGAGGCTCTAAACTCTGCCACTGCTTCTTGAAAATTTTAAATTTATTTCTAGCAAGTTCGGGGTACCCTTATCACCCGAAAAAAAACAACAGGCCCCTGTAATATTCTCCCCTTTTTGGGCATCGAAATAGACACTAACGCGATGGTTTTTCGCCTGCCAGCCGATAAATTGGAAAAAATGTTGCGAATGGTGGAAAGTTTCGGCGAGGTTAAAAAGTCACACTTCAACAGCTGCAGTCCCTGCTGGGTTTGCTCAATTTCACCTGCCGCGTAATGCCGGTCGGCAGAGCCTTCTCTCGCCGGTTATCGCTGGCAACAAAAGGTGCTACCCAGCCTGGCCATAGAATTAAAGTCACTCAATCTTTGAAGGCAGACCTAGTAGTCTGGAGGACATTCCTTAAATCCTACAATGGCCATACCTGCGTCATGGCACCCAAGGTATCAAACAAGGAAATAGACCTAGCGGCGCGGGGAACTGCACTGCCGGTTTTGCCTCAACGTACAAAACCAATGGTGCAAAGGTAATTGGCCTGAGTCATGGGCCTCAGCAGGCTGGGGACACGATCAACACTGATAGAGATTTTCGCGTTAGTGGCTGCAGTCGAGCTCTGGGGTACCCAGTTAGAAAACATGAACATTAGATTTTTAACCAAATACCCACGGACGGCAAAAAGCTTAAACAGCATGTCTTCTTCTTCCCCTCCTTTACTCGCTCTCTTGTGCTGCCTTGCACTTCTATGCCTACAGCATAATATTTGGTGTCGGGCCAGGGTAACGTCAGATGTAGATGATAAACTGGTTAACTCTCTTCTGTTTTCCGATTGGCAGGCTTTCAGACTCCTTCTCCCCATGGCACAGCCATTGGGCACCCGGTGGCCATTCATTGATGCCACTGCTCCGCGCTTCGGTTACACCGGCTACCTGGCAAATCTACGGTAAGGCGTGGGAGGAGTGGTGCTCATTAATTCGGGGTAAGCCAGTCGACAGAGGCGACCGGGTGAGATGCGAGGTTTTGGTAGAATTTTTAAACTGGCTTAAACTAAGAGTCGCATCGGGTACAGCTGCTCAGCACAATTTATCAGGCTAAGCATTCTTTTCCAGCTAATGGGGTGGATGGATGTCACTAGCTATTTTTTCATTAAACAGGCCGTTAAAGGCTGGATAAGACTTCAACCTAGCCAGGAGTATCGTCGTCTTATATCACTGAGCATAGTGCGCGATAATATAGCAATTTCCTCATCGGTGTGCAAGTCGCAATTCGAAGCTGCCCTGCTGTCAGCAGCTTTCACTATCGCTTTTTTGGGGCACTTGCATTAGTGAGCTAGTGCCCCGGTCAAAATCAGCGGCGGAAGGCAGGCTAATCAACGACGATTTAGTGATATGCAGCGACGCTCTGCGTATCGCGTGTGGGAAATCCAAATGCAATCCCTCAGCAGAGGCTCATGGGTCCTAGTGAAGTCATCGGATGGCCCCGTAGTCAAGCGCTACGCGAGCCTAAGACAGGGAAGCAGATTCTGCCTCGCACACACGGACGGGCCCCCCTAACCAAGTACCAGTTCAGCACAATTTTTAAACGGTGCATTCAAAAAGCAGGCAATAACCCAGCAGAATACTTTACACATTCCTTTCGAATAGGAGCCGCCACCGAAGCAGCCAGAGCAGGAGTATCGGATGAAGAGGTGCAGAGGATGGGTCGTTGGAAATCCTCATGCTTTGCCAGGTATATAAGACCAGATTTGCTCTACTAACACATCTTACCGTTCACAGGAGTTTGTAAGCCCACGATGTGGATAGTAGGACACTCGTACATCTTCTGGGGAGGAAAAGGGCCGAACTGCGGCAAGGTGGTCTAAGCCTGGGCTTGCCAGGTTTAAAGGTCAATTGGAGAGGAGTCAGAGGTCTAAAATGGCAACAAATGTTCCCAGAGGTGCTGAGCATTGCTATAAAGGCAAAAAGGACGGTGCTATTGGTATTACACGCCGGTGGTAATGACCTGTGCGCAAGAAAAAGTGCTTAGCTTTGCACAGTAATGGCTACGGACATAGAGCGTTTTATGTATCTTTTCCCACACATGGTTTTGGTATGGTCAGAGATAGTTCCGCGAGCGGTATGGAAGGGAGCGAACAAACCAAAGGCCGTTTACAAGATCAAGGAGAAAGGTCAATGCAAGGATGGCTAAGATCGTAAAAGGAGGTTTCGGCGTCGTGGTACATCATTACCAATTGGAAGGAGGCTACTCAGGACTTTTGAGGCCGGATGGAGTCCATCTTACGGACGTTGGGCTCAATATATTTTTGTCTGGCTTGCAAGATGGGGTTGAACGGGCCCTAAGGCTGATGGGTGGGTCATACACAGGATCCTCCGTGGTGGAAATGCTGGGAGGGGCAAGGGTTTGTAACCCTCTTTGGCCGGCTCGCATGTTGATCACAGACGGGGCCTGCGGCGACTGAGCCAGTTGCGCAACGTAATTTGCCCTCCCACGTGGTGTAATTTAATTAATAAACTGTGACCGACTGTTACACCCGGTCCCAGCGCTGGCTCTGCACTCTGTTCGGCTCACTCACCTGTTCCTCTGCAGCAGTCTGTGCGTGGGCTGGGGTCTCATGTCCCATCTGCTCCACGGCGTCCTGTGTCCTCCTCCACTTCCTGGCACGCTGCTGGCAGGCCTCCTGATAGACGGCTTAGGACGCGAGGCCGCGCCCACCGCCTCTCTTAAAGGGGCAGCGTGCATTTTTTGAAATAGCTAATTAACCAATGGCTGCACACTCAGTACTATATCCGGAGCAACGTGTTCTATCATTGCTACATCCGGTTCTGTTCCTGATCTGTCTGTGCTGCGTTTGCAGTCTCTGTGCTTCGCTGATACTGTTTGTCTCCTCAGATCATTGCTAACCGTATCTGGCTAACCCGGACAATCTCAGCTATTACTGGCGCAAGAGTCATCCCGTTCCGCCATCAGCCATCCGTACCCATGGATCCGTGACAAGGTCACTGAAGCCAGCCTGATACCATCTATTCTGGACCAGGACCTTACCCTTCTCTGTCGAGAACCCTCCACGGACTCTGTAAACACCTGTTAACCTTTTGGTCCCTCTGGGACAGCTGCCACGTGTCTGGGGTCTAACTGGAGGTAGCACCTGTGTCCTCCGGGTATTCCATTCTGGTCCTGTTCAAGGGGCCTTACTACGGGTACCCGGGGCTCACTAGTTACGCCCCCTTCGGAGCCCCCCGGACCGTGGTCTAGAGGTTCCACATTTAAAAATAAAAACGAATGTGAACTTCACCACCTCTGCCTCCGCTTCCATTCGTTACACCGACCTGTTCAAACCATCCCTGGCTTGTTTTCGTTTTTATTGGGGGGGTCTAGTGGGAGGGGGGAATGCACCGCCTACGCCAAAACGGGTCTCCACAGTCTGGCAGGCACGGCACTGACTAAGGAATGTGCCTCTGACTGCTAGCCCCCATAGATTTAGCTAGAGGGTCAGATTATGGTGCCAGAATTCCCCCTCCCACTATTCCCCCCAGGTGATGCCCTACTGAGACCCCCGAATGACCAATGGGGAAAAGAGGAAGGGCCGGCCAGCCACACCTACAGGGGTTAAATCCAGGTACCAGGGGTCAGTGCTTCCTCTTTCTCCTCAGCTGACTCCTGGTAGCTGTTGTCCCACCCTCCCTCCCTTATGTATTTATGTCGTCGTTTCTAGTGTTGCCTGTACAAACATTTTTCTTTAAAAAAAAAAAAATGTTATTTATTCCTCTTATTTCTTTTGTCTTGTTTTAAGTCACAGCGGAAATGCTGGGAGGGCCAAGGGTTCGTAACCCTCACTGGCCGGCTCGCATGTCTATCACAGACGGGGCCTGCGGCGACTGAGCCAGTTGCGCAATGTAATTTGCCCCTCCCCACAAGGTGTAATTTAATTAATAAACTGTGACCGACCTGTTCAACCCATCCCTGGCTTGTTTTCGTTTCTATTGGGGGGGGTCTAGTGGGAGGGGGGAATGCACCGCCTACACCAAAACGGGTCTCCACAGTCTACACTCCGATAGTATACTGCAGCCCCATAGTAATATAATGCACCTCTATAGCAGTATAGTGCACCACATAGTATAAGTATAATGCACCCCCAAAGCAGTATAATTCACCTCATAGTATATTGCACCCCCATGGCAGAATAATGCCGTCCCATAGTAATATAATGCACCCCCATAGCAGAATAATGCACCCCATTGTATAATGTACACCCATAGTATAATTCACACCCATAGTATAATGCACTCCGCTAGTAGTATAATGCACTCTGATAGTACACTGTGTGCAGAATTATTATGCAAATGAGTATTTTGATCACATCATCCTTTTTATACATGTTGTCCTACTCCAAGCAGTATAGGCTTGAAAGCCAACTGACAATTATGTAAATCTGGTGATTTGCATCTCTGTAATGAGGAGGGGTGTGGTCTAATGACATCAACACCCTATATAAGGTGTGCTTAATTATTAGGCAACTTCCTTTCCTTTGGCAAAATGGGTCAGAAGAGAGATTTGACGGACTCAGAAAAATCAAAAATTGTGAGATGTCTTGCATAGGGATGCAGCAGTCTTGAAATTGCCAAACTTTTGAAGCTTGATCACTGAACAATCAAACATTTCATGGCAAATAGCCAACAGGGTCGCAAGAAGCGTGTTGATAAAAAAAGGCTCAAAATAACTGCCCATGAATTGAGGAAAATCAAGCGTGAAGCTGCGAAGATGCCATTTGCCACCAGTTTTGCCATATTTCAGTGATGCAACATTACTGGAGTATCAAAAAGCACAAGGTGTGCCATACTAAAGGACATGGCCAAGGCAAGGAAGGCTGAAAAACGACCACCTTTGAACAAGAAACATAAGATAAAACGTCAAGACTGGGCCAAGAAATATCTTAAGACTGATTTTTGTAAAGTTTTATGGACTGATGAAATGAGAGTGACTCTTGATGGGCCAGATGGATGGGCCCGAGGCTGGATCAGTAAAGGGCAGAGAGCTCCACTCCGACTCAGACACCAGCAAGGTGGAGGTGGGGTACTGGTATGGGCTGGTATCCTCAAAGATGAACTTGTGGGACCTTTTCGGGTTGAGGATGGAGTGAAGCTCAACTCCCAGACCTACTGCCAGTTTCTGGAAGACACCTTCTTCAAGCAGTGGCACAGGAAGAAGTCGGTATAGTTCAAGAAAAACAAGATTTTCATGCAGGACAATGCTCCATCTCATGCATCCAAATACTCCACAGCGTGGCTGCCCAGTAAAGGTCTAAAAGAAGAAAAAATAATGACATGGCCCCCTTGTTCACCTGATCTGAACCCCATAGAGAACCTCTGGTCCCTCATAAAATGTGAGATCTACAGGGAGCGAACACAGTACACCTCTCGGAACAGTGTCTGGGAGGCTGTGGTGGCTGCTGCACGCAATGTTGATCGTAAACAGCTCAACTGACAGAATCTATGGATGGAAGGCTTTTGAGTGTCATCGTAAAGAAAAGTGGCTATATTGGTCACTGATTTTTTATTTTGTTATTGAATGTCAGAAATGTTTATTTCTAAATTTTGTGTTGTTATATTGGTTTACCTGGTGAAAATAAACAAGTGAGATGGGTATCTATTTGGTTTTTATTAAGTTGCCTAATAATTCTGCACAGTAATAGTTACCTGCACAAACGGATATCCTCCTAAGATAGCCAAATCTAAAAAAAAACCACTCCAACTTCCAAAAATATTAATATTAATTGATATTTATGAGTCTTTTCGGTTGATAGAGAACATAGTTGTTGTTCAATAATAAAAGAATCCTCTCAAATACAACTTGCCTAATAATTATGCAAACAGTGTATACTGCAGTCCCATAGTAATAATAATGCACGTCTATAGCAGTATAGTGCACCACATAGTATAATGCACACCAAAAGCTGTGTAATGCACCTCATAGTATATGAACTTGATACCAGGCTGATTGCGCTCCCATGGTAGTAGAATCCAGAAATTCTTAAAATCCAGATAATCCAAAGAGAGGATTTTTATTATATATCAAAAACAAGATAAATACAACGCGTTTCGTCAATATAGAATGTCTTCCTCAGGTATATTATAATGAATGTTCCAAAAATGTGGAGAACTTTATAGAATGTGGTATTGTGCTAAATAGGGTGTGGATCACAAAAGAGGGAAAAAAAAGGAAAGAAAAAGGAGTTTCTCATACGTCCATTAGATAGCTGCTATACCAATTTAAAGTCTGCATAAAGACTAAATAAAAAAAGGAATAAAAAAATGCATTACCCATATGATAAATAACAGATAATGTATACTGTGAGACAGTGAAGGGGTGTGTGCTGGACGGCGTGTATATCTCGCCCAGGTTTCTTAGCTGGGGCGCATAAAATAGGTTGTCAGTGCGGTGTTCATTCCATTCCTATCTGGGACAGGTTTGCATTGCAACCCGGAGTGAACACAGCTGCTTAATTAGGCAGCCATAAGTACCTGCTTGAGAAGTTCAGAGGGGGCTCTATCTCTCAGTCTGGATCTGACTTCAGACGCCATTGGAGCCTCATGTGAGCTGCACGCTGGTAACTACTGAACATATGTGTTGTTTTGGGCACAGGCTATTAGAGTCTGGACCCGGATAGAAAGGGTAATCTATCTAAGTGTAATTAGTGGCGGGACACGCCTAGGCTTTATGTTTATGATTTTGTTTTAATTTATGTTCTGTTTGCTGTGGACTTTAATAAAACTGGTTGCGGCCAGTTTTTAACAGAACCACTGTCTGTGAATGGTCTCTTTATGCCACTCCGTCTCCCCAAGACGGCGATCCCAGAGCTATATCCCCTGAAAAGCTTACAATTGGTGGAGAATGCAGGCAGCACAGTGGCTGAAGACTTTGAAAAAAAAAAAAAAAAAAAAAGGTGTCTGCACCGCAAAACTGAACTTATTGTGGAGAAGACTGTGGAGTGTATATGTCTTGGGTGAAGGCTGTCAGCCAGCCCAAGATGTCCGGCAGTATGGAGGAGCTCATTAAGCAGCTGGCCCAGAACCAGCAGGCCATGCAGCAGCAACATCAGCAGGCCATGCAGCAACAACAGCAGAGCATGCAGCAGCAACAGCAGGCCATGCAGCAGCAACAGCAGGCCATACAGCAACAACACCTAGAGGCCCAGCAGAGCCAGCAGCAACAGCAGGAAACCAACCGGTTGTTACTGGAGCAGCTTGCAGCACTAAAAAAAACTCCTAGCACCTCGTCCCCGAATGAAGACGCCGGGTTACCGGCATTATCCGCTGTAAAAAAGGCGGTAAAACAGACTCTGCAGAAGATGACGCCTCATAACAATGTGGAGGCATATCTGGCTATATTTGAGAGACTGGCAGAGAAGGAGAATCTGCCACAATCTGAATGGGCTATGGTGGTTGCGCCCTATTTGACTGGGGAACCCCAAAAAGCCTATTTTGACCTCAGCGAGCAGGACAGCAAAAACTATACTAAGTTGAAAGCGGAGATTCTTGCCCGCCTGGGTGTGACGAGGGCAGTCCGTGCCAGGAGAGTCCATAACTGGAGATACAGGCGAGACAAGCCTGCTCGCTCACAAATGTATGACTTGATTTCTTTGGTAAAGAAGTGGTTGGAACCTGACGTCAGCACCCCTGCCCAAATGGTTGAAAAGGTGGTGCTGGACCGGTACATCTGGGCCCTTCCCCCTGAGGTCCAGCTCTGGGTCGGACAGGGAGACCCCAAAGATGCCGATCAACTGGTCAGCCTAATAGAAAGGTATTTCGCCACCAAAGACTATCTACGTGACCAGCCGTCCGAGCGATCATCAGTTCGGAATACCCGGCCTCCGTCATCTCCCGGTAAGAGGGTTCCAGCTGTGGGGGCAAGGGGGGCTGTTGATAGTCCGGGTCAGCCCCGAGGGGACATGTATGAGCGGAAGGGTGATACTTACCTACCAGGAGAACCCAGACCTAGGAAGGTCTCCCCGTCTGAACACACTGACCTGAGACAGTGTTGGAGATGCCGTGAACAAGGTCATATTTCAGCCAATTGTCCACTAGTGGGGGAACCTATGGACTGTGACGCTGGACAGTCTCTCTCGTTCCTCGCCGAGCCCGTGTGCGTGGCCACCCTAGTCGAGGAGACTGGCCCACAGCTGTGTCAGGTCGTGATAAATGGGTGCCCAGTACAGGCCCTACTCGACTCAGGAAGTCGAGTGACTCTGATACATGCTAGTCTGGCTGATGGGGACTTCGTCACAGATAGGTACCTAAGCGTGGTGTGCATACATGGAGACGTCAAAGTCTACCCAGTAACCTCCTCAGACTTCGTCACAAAACTCGGGGAGATCTCATATGAAGTGGGGGTAGTGAAGAACTTGATGCATCCCGCCATATTGGGTCGTGACTTTCCCCTGTTTTGGGGTCTTTGGAAAAAAAATGTTTCTGCTGGACAGTGTGATGAAGCTCCTACTGAGGGTGCGCAGTCCCGAGGGGCGGAACACAAGGCTAGTGGGCCGTTAAACTTATGTGATAATGATGACCATGATAATGATGATGATCATGATAATAATGATGACCATGATAATGATGCTGATGCTGATAGTAATCACGATAATGATATTGATGATGACTGTAAAAAAAATGATGAATTTCCATTTCAGGTGATGTTGGGGAGGGAGGATGTTTCTCTAGAACAGAATGTCCCTGACCTACCGGTGTCCCGTGGCAATTTTGGGAGTGAGCAATTGCAAGACCCCACTCTTAAACATGCCAGGGAGAATATAACCGTTCTGAATGAGATCCCACAAGAGCCCGGCTCTGATGAAAAATTTCCCCATTTTGCCATGAACAATGACCTGCTATATAGGGTCACTAAAGTAAAGGGAGAGGCCGTGAGTCAGCTCCTAGTACCTAAGTCATATAGAAGTATGGTGTTAGGTTTGTCCCATAACCACGTGCTGGGTGGGCACCTGGGGATGGACAAAACCCAGGAAAGAATTCTTCAGAGGTTTTACTGGGCGCTGGACTCCCTACGGTATTACCTCTTGGGTAGGAGATTTAAATTGCAATCAGACCATGCTCCTCTGACATGGATGAAGCAGAACAAGGAAAGGAATGCCAGGGTGACAAGGTGGTTCCTTTCACTTCAAGAGTTCAATTTCTCGGTTGAGCATAGACCTGGGAAATTACAGGGTAATGCTGATGCCTTGTCCAGAGTTCACTGTCTCTTCGGAATTTCTGACCAGTCCTCCGGTCTGGAGAAGAGGGGGGGGATATGTGAGACAGTGAAGGGGTGTGTGCTGGACGGCGTGTATATCTCGCCCAGGTTTCTTAGCTGGGGCGCATAAAATAGGTTGTCAGTGCGGTGTTCATTCCATTCCTATCTGGGACAGGTTTGCATTGCAACCCGGAGTGAACACAGCTGCTTAATTAGGCAGCCATAAGTACCTGCTTGAGAAGTTCAGAGGGGGCTCTATCTCTCAGTCTGGATCTGACTTCAGACGCCATTGGAGCCTCATGTGAGCTGCACGCTGGTAACTACTGAACATATGTGTTGTTTTGGGCACAGGCTATTAGAGTCTGGACCCGGATAGAAAGGGTAATCTATCTAAGTGTAATTAGTGGCGGGACACGCCTAGGCTTTATGTTTATGATTTTGTTTTAATTTATGTTCTGTTTGCTGTGGACTTTAATAAAACTGGTTGCGGCCAGTTTTTAACAGAACCACTGTCTGTGAATGGTCTCTTTATGCCACTCCGTCTCCCCAAGACGGCGATCCCAGAGCTATATCCCCTGAAAAGCTTACAATACAATAAAATATATTAATAAATATCATAAAATCATAAAATCGCTGGAGCAATGAAGCAAATGCAAATAATTATATGTGACTATGAAATTTAAAAATAATTAAAACACATGGGAAAAAATGCACAGTTATTTTTTCTTATTTTAGACCTTTACTGGGCAGCCACGCTGTGGAGTATTTGGATGCATGTGATGGAGCATTGTCCTGCATGAAAATCATGTTTTTCTTGAACGATACCGACTTCTTCCTGTACCACTGTTTGAAGAAGGTGTCTTCCAGAAACTGGCAGTAGGTCTGGGAGTTGAGCTTCACTCCATCCTCAACCCGAAAAGGTCCCACAAGTTCATCTTTGATGATACCAGCCCATACCAGTACCCCACCTCCACCTTGCTGGCATCTGAGTCGGAGTGGAGCTCTCTGCCCTTTACTGATCCAGCCTCGGGCCCATCCATCTGGCCCATCAAGAGTCACTCATTTCATCAGTCCATAAAACCTTAGAAAAATCAGTCTTAACATATTTCTTGGCCCAGTCTTGACGTTTTATCTTATGTTTCTTGTTCAAAGGTGGTCGTTTTTCAGCCTTCCTTACCTTGGCCATGTCCCTGAGTATGGCACACCTTGTGCTTTTTGATACTCCAGTAATGTTGCAGCTCTGAAATATGGCAAAACTGGTGGCAAATGGCATCTTTGCAGCTTCACGCTTGATTTTCCTCTATTCGTGGGCAGTTATTTTGAGCCTTTTTTTATCAACACGCTTCTTGCGACCCTGTTGGCTATTTGCCATGAAATGCTTGATTGTTCGGTGATTATGCTTCAAAAGTTTGACAATTTCAAGACTGCTGCATCCCTCTGCAAGACATCTCACAATTTTTGACTTTTCAGAGTCCGTCAAATCTCTTTTCTGACCCATTTTGCCAAAGGAAAGGAAGTTGCCTTATAATTAAGCACACCTTATATAGGGTGTTGATGTCATTAGACCACACCCCTCCTCATTACAGAGATGCAAATCACCTGATTTACATAATTGGCAGTTGGCTTTCAAGCCTATACAGCTTGTAGTAGGACAACATGTATAAAAAGGATGATGTGATCAAAATGCTCATTTGCCTAATAATTCTGCACACAGTGTATTTTTATTAAATTAGTATTCTGGTCCCCCTACGATAATTGTTTTAGGAGACTAGGGACAATGATTCATCTTATAATTTTTGCCTTACGAAAAGTGATGTTAGGTTTTTCTGGTAAAAAATGTTTTCAAATAGACATCTTTTTTTCAAAAGATACCAATATTTATTAAGTATTCTCCTAATATATTTTTTCCCATACCACAGAAATTATCTTGTGACAGTCAATTTGTGGTATATGTCATTACCTGTGCCTGTGTGCCTGTGGCATCCAATACGTGAGACGTACTACACAGTCCCAGAGAACACGTATGAATGGTCACAGGCACAATGCGAAAAATGGCTTCATGAAACATAGTCTGTCTCGACATTTATGTTTGAAGCACAACAAACAATTTAATATAAAAATTACACCTGTTGAGCAAATTCCTGAGAATTGTCATAGCCGCTCTGATAAACTAAATCGCAAAGAATCCTATTGGATCTTTAAAATGGGTACTTTACATCCTGATGGACTAAATGAAGTTATCGAGGGTATATAAAAATTTAATAAGCTGTCCTTTATTTCTATCAGCACCTTTCTTATAACTGTGCATTTTTCCCATGTGTTTTAATTATTTTTAAATTTCATAGTCACATATAATTATTTGCATTTGCTTCATTGCTCCAGCGATTTTATGATATTTATTAATATATTTTATTGTATACATTATCTGTTATTTATCATATGGGTAATGCATTATTTATTATTCCTTTTTTATTTAGTCTTTATGCAGACTTTAAATTGGCATAGCAGCTATCTAATGGGCGCAAGAGAAACTCCTTTTTCTTTCCTTTTTTTTTCCCTCTTGTGATCCACACCTATTTAGCACAATACCACTTTCTATAAAGTTCTCCACATTTTTGGAGCATTCATTATAACATACCTGAGGAAGACATTCTATATTGTCGAAACGCGTTGTCTGTACCTTGTTTTTGATATATAATAAAAATCCTCTCATTGGATTATCTGGATTTTAAGAATTTCTGGATTCTACTACAACGGGAGCGTAAACAGCCTGGTATCAAGGTCATTTCATTAGTATTTCTATGGTTGCTTGGTTTTAGCCATGCACTAGCTACCAGGGACTTGCAGCATACCGATCACAGAAGAAACTCACCTTTGAACATCTAATGGTCCTATAGTGACCTATATGCAAGTATTCAAGACATTTATAAGGTGAGTGTTCTCTCATTCACCTATTATTTTATTTTACTCCTACATTTAGATCGGTGCGCTTTCTCCCTTTCCTTCCTTTTTATTAGAAACCTCATAGTATATTGCACCCCCATAGCAGTATAATGCAGTCCAATATTAATATAATGCACCCCATAGTATAAGGCAGCCCCATAGTAGTATAATGCACCCCTATAGCAATATAATGCACCCCCATAACAGTGTAGTGCATCCCAAAGTATAATGCACACCCATAGTATAATGCACTCCCATGGGAGTATAATGCACTCGGATAGTATACTGCAGACCCATAGTAATATAATGCACCCCTATAGCAGTATAATGCACCCCCATAGCAGTATAATGCACCTCATAGTATATTGCACCCCAATAGCAGTATAATACAGCCCCATAGTAATACTAGTGATTAACCCGTTCTACGCCCGGGTGGCAAGCATTTTTATAGGTACATGGTCTCCCATTCTGGTATGTGCTGCCCCCCTCCTATCCTAGTATGCATGGCACCCTCATCCCCACCCAAATCTACTATGCATGGCACCCCATTCATCATCCTGGTATGCATGGTCCCCTCATCCCCCAATCCTGGTATGCATGGTACCCCCTCATCCCTATCCTGGTATCCATGTTACCTGCTCATCCATATCCTGGTATTCATGGTTCCCTCACCCCCCAATCCTGGTATGCATGGTCCCCTCACCCCCCAATCTTGGTATGCATGGTTCCCTCCTGCCCAATCCTGATATGCATGGTCCCCTCACCCCCCAATCCTGATGTGCATGGTTCCCTCACCCCCCTATCCTGATGTGCATGGTCCCTTCACCCCCCTATCCTGATGTGCATGGTCCCCCTCACCCCCAATCCTGATGTGCATGGTCCCCTCACCTCCCAATCCTGATGTGCATGGCCCCCTCACCCCCCAATCCTGATGTGCATGGTCCCGTCACCCCATCCTGTTGAGCATGGTCCCCTCACCCCCAAACCTGATGTGCATGGTCTCACCCCCCAATCCTGATGTGCATGATCCCCTCACCCCCAATCCTGATATGCATGGTACCCTCACCCCCAATCCTGATATGCATGGTCCCCTCACCCCCCAATCCTGATATGCATGGTCCCCTCACCCCCCAATCCTAATATGCAAGGTCCCCTCATCCCCCAATCCCGGTATGCATGGTCCCATTACCCCCCAATCCTGATGTGCATGGTCCCCTCACCCCCCCAATCCTGATGTGCATGGTCTCCTCACCCCCTATCCTGGTATGCATGGTCCTCTCACCCCCTATCCTGGTGTGCATGGTCCCCTAACCCACCAATCCTGATGTGCATGGTCCCCTGGCAAGCATTTTTAAAGGTATATGGTCTCCCATGCTGGTATGTGCTGCCCCCCTCCTATCCTGGTATGCATGGCACCCCTCATCCCTATCCTGGTATGCATGGTACCCCTCATCCCTATGCTGGTATGTATGGTCCCCTCACCCCCACCCAAATCTGGTATGCATGGCACCCCATTCCTCATCCTGGTATGCATGGACCCCTCATCACCCAATCCTGGTATGCATGGTACCCCCTCATCCCTATCCTGGTATGCATGGTACCTGCTCATCCATATCCTGGTATTCATGGTTCCCTCACCCCCCAATCCCGGTATGCATGGTCCCCTCACCTCCCCAATCCCGGTATGCACGGTCCCTTCACCCACCAATCCTGGTATGCAAGGTCACCTCCCACCCAATCCTGGAATGCATGGTGCCCTCACCCCCCAATTCTGGTATGACTGGTCCCCTCACCCCCAATTCTGGTATGAATGGTCCCCTCACCCCCCAATCCTGGTATGAATGGTCCCCTCATCGCGCAATCCTGATGTGCATGGTCTGCTCACCCCCCAATCCTGATGTGCATGGTCCCCTCACCCCCCAATCCTGATGTGCATGGTCCCCTCACCCCCCCAATCCTGATGTGCATGGTCCTCTCACCCCCCAACCCTGATGTGCATGGTCCTCTCACCCCCCAACCCTGATGTGCATGGTCCGCTCACCCCCCAACCCTGATGTGCATGGTCCGCTCACCCCAAATCCTGATGTGCATGGTCCCCTCCACCCCCCAACCCTGATGTGCATGGTCCCCTCACCCCCCAACCCTGATGTGCATGGTCCCCTCACCCCCCCACCCTGATGTGCATGGTCCCCCGCACCCCTCCCAATCCTGATGTGCATGGTCCCCTCACCCCCCAACCCTGATGTGCATGGTCCGCTCACTCCCCAATCCTGATGTGCATGGTCCCCTCACCCCACCAACCCTGATGTGCATGGTCCTCTCACCCCCCAACCCTGATGTGCATGGTCCCCTCACCCCCAACCCTGATGTGCATGGTCCCCTCACCCCCCAACCCTGATGTGCATGGTCCCCTCACCCCCCAACCCTGATATGCATGGTCCTCTCACCCCCCAACCCTGATGTGCATGGTCCCCTCAACCCCCAATCCTGATGTGCATGGTCCCCTCACCCCCCAATCCTGATGTGCATGGTCCCTCACCCCCCAACCTGATGTGCATGGTCCCCTCACCCCCCAACCCTGATGTGCATGGTCCCCTCACCCCCCAACCCTGATGTGCATGGTCCCCTCACCCCCCAATCCTGATGTGCATGGTCCCCCCACCCCCCAATCCTGATGTGCATGGTCCCCTCACCCCCCAACCCTGATGTGCATGGTCCCCTCACCCCCCCAATCCTGATGTGCATGGTCCCCTCACCCCCCAACCCTGATGTGCACGGTCCGCTCACCCCCAATCCTGATGTGCATGGTCCGCTCACCCCTCAATCCTGATGTGCATGGTCCCCTCATCCCCCAATCCTGATGTGCATGGTCCCCTCAACCCCCAATCCTGATGTGCATGGTCCCCTCACCCCCCAACCCTGATGTGCATGGTCCCCTCACCCCCCAACCCTGATGTGCATGGTCCGCTCACCCCCAACCCTGATGTGCATGGTCCCCGCACCCCTCCCAATCCTGATGTGCATGGTCCCCTCACCCCCAATCCTGATGTGCATGGTCCGCTCACCCCCAATCCTGATTTGCATGGTCCGCTCACCCCCAATCCTGATGTGCATGGTCCCCTCACCCCCCAATCCTGATGTGCATGGTCCCCTCACCCCCCAATCCTGATGTGCATGGTCCTCTCACCCCCCAACCCTGATGTGCATGGTCCCTCTCACCCCCCAACCCTGATGTGCATGGTCCGCTCACCCCCCAACCCTGATGTGCATGGTCCGCTCACCCCAAATCTGATGTGCATGGTCCCCTCACCCCCCAACCCTGATGTGCATGGTCCCCTCACCCCCCAACCCTGATGTGCATGGTCCCCTCACCCCCCCACCCTGATGTGCATGGTCCCCCGCACCCCTCCCAATCCTGATGTGCATGGTCCCCTCACCCCCAACCCTGATGTGCATGGTCCGCTCACTCCCCAATCCTGATGTGCATGGTCCCCTCACCCCACCAACCCTGATGTGCATGGTCACCTCACCCCCCCAACCCTGATGTGCATGGTCCCCTCACCCCCCAACCCTGATGTGCATGGTCCCCTCACCCCCCAACCCTGATGTGCATGGTCCCCTCACCCCCCAACCCTGATATGCATGGTCCTCTCACCCCCCAACCCTGATGTGCATGGTCCCCTCAACCCCCAATCCTGATGTGCATGGTCCCTCACCCCCCAATCCTGATGTGCATGGTCCCCTCACCCCCCAACCCTGATGTGCTTGGTCCCCTCACCCCCCAACCCTGATGTGCATGGTCCCCTCACCCCCCAACCCTGATGTGCATGGTCCCCTCACCCCCCAATCCTGATGTGCATGGTCCCCCCATCCCCCCAATCCTGATGTGCATGGTCCCCTCACCCCCCGACCCTGATGTGCATGGTCCCCTCACCCCCCCAATCCTGATGTGCATGGTCCCCTCACCCCCCAACCCTGATGTGCATGGTCCGCTCACCCCCAATCCTGATGTGCATGGTCCGCTCACCCCCAATCCTGATGTGCATGGTCCCCTCACCCCCAATCCTGATGTGCATGGTCCCCTCAACCCCCAATCCTGATGTGCATGGTCCCCTCACCCCCCAACCCTGATGTGCATGGTCCCCTCACCCCCCAACCCTGATGTGCATGGTCCCCTCACCCCCCAACCCTGATGTGCATGGTCCCCCGACCCCTCCCAATCCTGATGTGCATGGTCCCCTCACCCCCAATCCTGATGTGCATGGTCCGCTCACCCCCCAATCCTGATTTGCATGGTCCGCTCACCCCCAATCCTGATGTGCATGGTCCGCTCACCCCCAATCCTGATGTGCATGGTCCCCTCACTGCTATTAAACTGCACAGATACCCCAAAAAAAAAAACATTTATACTCACCTTTCATCCCTGTGCTCCAGCGCTGTTCCGTTCTGCTGGACGCCGGGGGAGGAGAGCGGCGCCAGAGTACGCGCATGCCCATACCGCGCGGTCCGGCGCCATATTGCTGAAGACACACTGTAAATGTGTCTTCAGCAAAATGGCGCCGGATAGCGCTACTGCGCATGCGCAATCCGACGCGCACTCCGACGCGCCGCGGCAACGCTCCTCCTGGTCAGGTAAGTATGTGAGTATAGCGCCGGAGATCGCGGTATGCATCCAGTACGCATACTGCGATCTCCGGCGCCATACAGAGTACTCACCGCTCCGGATGCCTCACTCTGTCTGGAGCCAGACTGCGCAGGCGTGTCGCGCTTGCGCAGTCTATAAAGGCTTCAGACAGAGTGACGCTCCCACCGTTATTTTATAGATAATGCACCCCCATATTATAAGGCAGCCCCATAGTAGTATAATGCACCCCCATAGTAGTATAATGTACCCCCATAGCAGTATAATGCATCTCCATAGTAGTATAATGCACCCTATAGTACTATAGCGCACCTCATAGTATAAGACAGCCCTATAGCAGTATAATGCACCACCATAGTATAATGCAGCCCCATATTAGTGAAATGCACCCCCATAGCAACATAATTCAACCCTATAGTAGTATAATGCACCCCATAGCAGTATAATGCACCCCCATAGTAGTATAATGCACCCACATAGCAGTTTAATGCACCTCCATAGCAGTATAATGAACCCTATAGTACTGTAATGCACCCCATAGTATAATGAATCCTCACAGTATTATGCACCCATAGTGTAATGCAGCCCCATAGTAATATAATGCACCCCATAGCAGTATTATCCATCCCGTAGTATAATGCATCCCCATAGTATAATAACTCACCTCCATAGTAGTATAATGCACCCCATTGCAGTATAATGCACCCCATAGTATAATGCACTCCAATAGCAGTATTATGCAGCCTCATAGCAGTATAATGCAACCTCATAGGAGTATAATTCACCCCATAGCAGTACAGTGCACTCCCATAGCAGTATAATGCACCCCATAACATAATGCACCTCCATTGCAGTATAATGCAGCCACACAGCAGTATAATGCAGCCCCATAGCAATATAATGCTCCTCCACAGTCAGGGGTGAACCTAGCCTCTCTGCTGCCTGAGGCGAACTGCAAAATGGCGCCCCCCCATTGTAAAATCAGTACAAATAAATCTGGTTTACTCTTACTAGCCTAACCTGACGCACATGTGAAATACATACACTTTTAAATGGGAATACTGGCCCCATAAAGGTTCATCACTTTCCCATACAGCACATCCCTCGCTTCTGAGCAGGCTCAGCCCGCAAAACGGATCCCTGCACACGGAAGCACCCGGATCCATGTTCTCCTGGATCCGTGCTCCATAGAGCTCCATTTTAATTACAGACGTGTAGCCGCGGATCCGTGAGTCTCACTGTGCCTGTGTGTTTTTCAGACGACACAAAACTGCAACAAGTTACGTTTTTGTGAGTCTGATAAAATATATACAGACACAGGGATCGGTGGGAAAACGGTGACAACTGAATGCACATGCAAGTCCCATCCGTCCTCACCACTGAAAGTCAATGGAGACGATGTTGCAGTTTTGTGGTGCCTTTAAAACAACACAGGACATGGATGAAGCCAACATATCTTTATTTGGGACTCAATAACTCACATGCAGTTATTCCCAGCACACATAGGCTGTGATTCCACGGTCCGGACCACAGCGCTTTGGACGGAGCGGAAAGTCTGCTCCTACCAAAGCCCCACCCCCTTTTGAACGCGCGGTGAATCCGGATGTGCTCATTGAACACATCCAGAATCACCGCAGCGCCACATAGGCCTGTGTTCAGGGCCGGCGTCAGCACCCGGCATACCCGGGCAAGTGCCGGGGCCCTGAGCAGGCGGGGGGCCCACTCGCCGTCAGGCACCCCGGCGCCAGTTAGTGGAGGAGAGTGGTGTCAGCGCTGCCACTGGCACCCCCTGCTTGCTCAGGTGTTGTGAATGTTTTGGAAATGAATTCTGAGCAGAAGCTCCCTCTGGTGGTTATAAACAGTACTGAACCATTCAATGAGGATTGGCAATCAGGATTCACAGACTGGCTTGATATAAGGGAGGTTCCCTCCCATCATAGTTGCCGGTGATCAATTGTTCTTGTCCCAACTGTGGTTCCTGGTTCACTTGGAAGCTTGCTGAGTCTTGCCTCTTCTTCTGCTTTCAGATAAGATATTTTCTGTTTTTGTTTTTGTGCTTACCATTTGCATATTTCTCTGCATTTCTGTGAGGTTAGCCAGGTTCCCCCCCCGGGGGGCTTGGGCTCCTCTCAGTTCCGCTGGAGCCATTGTTATTTGTTCATTTGCCATTTCCAGTTGTTTTTTCAGTGGCTGCGGCTGAGTTTTGTTACACCAGAGAACTGATTTAGGTGGTAGAGGTCGTGTGATCTCAGGTGTTTTTGCAATCAGTAGCGTTGGCATTTCTTAGGGTTTTTTTTGATTGCAATGAGTATCCTTTCTATCCTTTTCTGTCTAGGCAGATTGGGCCCCAGCGTTTGCTCATACTATTTTCTGCCTGTGTCTGTATTTCCTCTTGTCTAACCGCCATTACATGTTTGGGGGCATCCTATGTTCTTTGGGGATCTGCTCCGGGGCGGATAACTTTCCTCTTTCTATCTTTAGGTGTAGTTAATCTCTCAGGCTGTGACGAGGCGTCTAGGACCAACGTAGGAACGCTCCACGGCTGCCTTTAGTTGTGGTGGTTAGTCAGGGTACTGCAATCCAATAGATTCCAACCTCTCTGGTGTATTGCCGTTTTTGCCTGCTCTCCTCAGCTACCAAAACATAACAGTATCACCGGCCAAACTGAAAATTGTATGGTACTCACAGAAGGGAAAAATAGTGTGGAAAGAAAAAAGTTGTCAGAGTTGTCAGAAATTGTATTTTTTTTTCTGTTTCTTGCATTTTTTCCCTCTTTTTCTCTGGGTGCTGAGGAGGATTTTTTTTCCTCTCAGTGGAGCTTGCACAGCTGTCTGGCCGTGTGGATCAGCTTGCCACTGATGTTCGGAGTATTGCTACCTATCTTGCTAGGTTGCCGGTTGTGGAACCTAGGATTCCCATGCCAGATTTGTTTTTGGGGGATCGGGCTAAATTTCTGAATTTCAAAAATAACTGTAAGTTGTTTTTTGCCTTAAAACCTAAGTCCTCAGAGAACGCAGCACAGCAGGTTCAAATTGTCATCTCTCTCCTGCGCGGCGATCCTCAGGATTGGGCTTTTTCCCTGACACCTGGGGACCCTGTTTTGAGTGATGTTGATGCATTTTTTCTGGCTTTGGGGTTATTGTACGATGAGCCTAATGTCACTGATCAAGCTGAAAGAACCTTGTTGGCATTAAATAAGGGGCTTGAGGACGCTGAGTTGTACTGTCAGAAATTCTGAAAATGGGCAGTCCTAACCAAATGGAATGATGATGCTTTGGCAGCCCTTTTTCGGAAGGGGCTGTCAGAGAATGTAAAAGATGTTATGGTGGGTTTCCCTGCTCCCTCTGGTCTCAATGATTCTATGTCATTAGCGATTCAAATTGACAGACGTTTGCGTGAGCTTAGAGGTATGCGTGGAATAGTGTTGCCTTGTGAGCCAGCTTCTGAACCCATGCAGTGTGATAGAGTGGCTTCTGGGGCACAGCGTCACGAGTTTCGAAAACGCAATGGGTTATGTTTCTATTGTGGTGACGCCTCTCATGCTATTTCTGTCTGCCCTAAGCGGGGAAGACGTGTTGCACGCTCAGTTTTCTTGGGTAGTGTTCAGACTAAATTTCTGTTGACTGTTACCCTGATTTGCTCCCTGTCCACATTTTCTGCTCAGGCTTTTGTTGATTCGGGAGCAGCTATTAACCTGATAGATTTTGATTTTGCCAAACGTTGTGGGTTTCCCTTGATACCCCTACGGAAGTCTATTCCCCTACTGGGGATTGATTCTACCCCTTTGGCGGAAAATAAACCCCAGTTTTCTACTCAGGTGATAATGAGGGTTGAACCTGATCATCAGGAGAGTTGCAAATTTCTGGTGCTGTATAATCTGCATGACATTATTGTACTAGGTTTCCCTTGGTTACAGTCTCATAATCCTGTTTTGGATTGGAAATCTGTGTCTGTAACCAGTTGGGGCTGCCAATGTGTTAATGCCAACACTCCTGTTTTTTCTGCCTCTCCCCAGTCTCAGGATGTTCCTGACTTTTTGACTGATTTTTCTGATGTGTTTAGCAAAAGTAAATCTGCATCCTTGCCCCCCCATAGGAGCTATGACTGCGCTATTGAATTAGTGCCTGGTAGTAAATTCCCTAAAGGTCGCCTTTTTAACTTGTCTGTACCTGAACATGACGCTATGCGGTCTTATATCAAGGAGTCATTGGAGAAGGGTCATATCAGACCATCCTCTTCACCCTTGGGTGCCGGTTTTTTCTATGTGGCCAAAAAAGATGGTTCATTAAGGCCGTGTATTGATTATCGTCTCTTGAACAAGATCACTGTGAAATATCAATATCCGTTACCCTTGATTTCTGACCTGTTTTCCAGGGTGAAAAGTGCTACTTGGTTTACCAAACTTGAACTCAGGGGGACGTATAACCTTATTCGCATTAAGCACGGGGATGAATGGAAGACGGCGTTTAATACCCCAGAGGGGCATTTTGAGTACCTAGTGATGCCCTTTGGGCTCACTAATGCTTTCTTCCGTCTTCCAGTCCTTCATGAATGACATTTTCAGGGATTTTGTGGATAAATTTCTGATTGTTTATTTGGATGATATCTTGATTTTTTCCAATGACTGGGACTCTCATGTGAAACATGTTCGGACTGTGTTCCAGATTTTGAGAGAGAATGCTCTGTATGTGAAGGGATCAAAGTGTCTTTTTGGCGTACAGAGGATCTCATTTCTGGGATTCATTTTGTCTCCGTTATTGAAATGGACCCGGTCAAGGTTCAGGCCATCTGTGATTGGGTCCAACCTACTTCATTAAAGGCTCTTCAGAGATTCTTGGGTTTTGCCAATTTTTATCGTAAATTTATTGGTAATTTCTCTGTTATTGTTAAACCATTGACTGATTTGACCAAAAAGGGTTCTGATGTGGTGAATTGGCCTCCTGAGGCAGTCTCTGCGTTTCAGGAACTTAAACAGAGATTCACTTCTGCTCCTGTTCTATGGCAGCCTGATGTTTCTCTGCCATTTCAGGTGGAGGTTGATGCCTCTGAAATTGGGGCAGGTGCCGTTTTGTCCCAAAGAGATCCTGAGACCTCTAAAAGTAACCCTTGTGCTTTTTTCTCTCGAAAATTTTCACCAACTGAACGTAATTATGACGTGGGTAATCGGGAGTTATTGGCCACGAAGTGGGCTTTTGAAGAGTGGAGACATTGGCTGGAGGGAGCCAAACATCAGGTGGTGGTCCTCACGGACCATAGGAATCTGGTTTATCTCGAATCAGCCAAGCGACTTAATCCTAGACAGGCCAGGTGGGCCTTGTTTTTCACACGTTTTAATTTTGTGGTTTCCTTTCTTCCTGGCACTAAGAATGTTAAGGCGGATGCCCTCTCGAGGAGTTTCCTTGCGGACTCTCCTGAGTTATCTGATCCTGCTGTTATTTTGAAAGAGGGTGTAGTTCTTTCCACCATCTCGCCCAATTTGAGACTGGCTCTGGAAGGGTGTCAGGAGGATAAACCCGAGCGCTGCCCTGTTGGGAAATTGTTTGTCCCAGACCGGTGGAAGAAGAGTGTGATGTCTGAGATTCATTGTTCCGCGTTGGTCGGTCATTCCGGAATTTTTGGTACCAGAGACTTGGTGAGTCGGTCCTTTTGGTGGCCTACTTTGTCTCGTGATGTCAGGGAGTTTGTGCAGTCCTGTGGGACTTGCTCTCGCTCCAAGCCTTGCTCTCGCTCTAGTGGTTTGTTGATGCCATTGCCTGTGCCCAAGAGACCATGGACCCATATCTCTATGGATTTTATTTCCGACCTCCCTATTTCTCAGAGAATGACCGTTATCTGGGTGATTTGTGATAGGTTTTCCAATATGATACATCTTGTGCCATTACCTAAGTTGCCTTCCTCCTCCGAATTGGTGCCTTTGTTCCTTCAGCACGTGGTTCGTTTACACGGCATTCCTGAGAACATTGTGTCTGACAGAGGAGTTCAGTTTGTTTCCAGATTTTGGAGGACTTTTTGTTCTAAACTTGGTGTTCTATTGTCTTTCTCCTCTGCTTTTCATCCTCAGACCAATGGACAAACTGAGAGAATAAACCAGACATTGGAGACTTATCTGAGAGGCTTTGTGTCTGCTGATCAAGATGACTGGGTATCTTTTTTGCCTTTGGCTGAGTTTGCTCTTAATAATAGGGCTAGCTCTGCCACTTTGATGTCTCCATTTTTCTGCAATTTTGGGTTTCACCCTCGATTTTCTTGGGGACAGACGGAGGCTTCTGTCTGTCCAGGTGTTGACTCTGTTGTGGAGCGTATGCAGCAGATTTGGGACAGGTAATGGAGAGGTTGTCCCTCTCTCAGGAGAAGGCCCAGCGGTTTGCCAACCGGCATAGGACTGTTGGTCCTCGGTTTAAAGTGGGGGACTTGGTCTGGTTGTCCTCAAGAAATATCCCTATGAGAGTTGCATCTCCTAAGTTTAAGCCTAGGTTGATTGGACCTTATAAGATCATGGAGATTCTTAATCCTGTTTCCTTTCGTTTACTTCTTCCAGGGACATTTAAGATCCATAACGTGTTCCACAAGTCCTTATTGAAGAGGTTTGTCGAGCCAGTGGTTCCTATGGCCGTGCCTCCTGACCCTGTTTTGGTTGAGGGCAATCTGGAGTATGTGGTTGAGAAAATATTGGATTCTCGTTTTTCTAGACGGAAACTCCAGTATTTGGTTAAGTGGAGAGGTTATGGTCAGGAGGACAATTCTTGGGTGTTTGCTTTGGACATCCATGCTAGGAGACTGATCCGTGCGTATCACCGAGCTCATCCTGACCGACCTGGTTGCACAAATGAGGGTTCGGTGACCCCTCCTCAAGGGGGGGTACTGTTGTGAATGTTTTGGAAATGAATTCTGAGCAGAAGCTCCCTCTGGTGGTTACAAACAGTACTGAACCATTCAATGAGGATTGGCAATCAGGATTCACAGTCTGGCTTGATATAAGGGAGGTTCCTCCCATCATTGTTGCCGGTGATCAATTGTTCTTGTCTCAACTGTGGTTCCTAGTTCACTTGGAAGCTTGCTGAGTCTTGCCTCTTCTTCTGCTTTCAGATAAGATATTTTCTGTTTTTGTGCTTACCATTTGCATATTTCTCTGCATTTCTGTGAGGTTAGCCAGGTTCCCCCGGGCTTGGCTCCTCTCAGTTCCGCTGGAGCCATTGTTATTTGTTCATTTGCCTTTTCCAGTTTTTTCAATGGCTGCGGCTTAGTTTTTTTACACCAGAGAACTGATTTAGGTGGTAGAGGTCGTGTGATCTCAGGTGTTTTTGCAATCAGTAGCATTGGCATTTTTTAGGGTTTTTTTGGATTGCAGTGAGTATCCTTTCTATCCTTTTCTGTCTAGGCAGATTGGGCCCCAGAGTTTGCTCATACTATGTTCTGTCTGTGTCTGTATTTCCTCTTGTCTAACCGCCATTACATGTTTGGGGGCTTCCTATGTTCTTTGGGGATCTGCTCCGGGGCAGATAACTTTCCTCTTTCTATCTTTAGGTGTAGTTAATCTCTCAGGCTGTGACGAGGCGTCTAGGACCAACGTAGGAACGCTCCACGGCTGCCTTTAGTTGTGGTGGTTAGTCAGGGTACTGCAATCCAATAGATTCCAACCTCTCTGGTGTATTGCCGTTTTTGCCTGCTCTCCTCAGCTACCAAAACATAACACTCAGGGCCCCGGCAGCAGCTGGCACAATACTTACCTCTCCCCGTGCCTCCGCTGCCGCAGCTCCGGGCACCAGGGGGCGCCTGTGCTGCCTCTAACAGCAGCCGCTGAATGACATCATCATTCAGTGGCTGGCTGTGGCAGAGAGCGAGCGGACGCCGGACAGGTGAGATGTGATGTGTCTGTGTGTATCAGTGTGTGTGTATGTAGTGCGGTGCTTTGTGTGTGTGTGTGTGTGTTTATGTGAGAGAGTGCTTGTGTGCTGCCGTGCTGTCTGTGTGATGGTGGTGGGGGGACAGCAGTGATGATGATGATGGGGAGGCATTGATGGTAATGGGGAGGCAATGATGATGATGGAGAGGCGATAATGATGATGGGCAGGCATTGATGATAATGGGGAGGCAATGATAATGATGGGGAGGCAATGATGATGATGAGACAATGATGATGATGGGCAGGCATTGATGATGATGGGGAGGCCATGATGATGATTGGGAGGCAACGATAATGATTATGGGGAAGCGATGATGATGATGGACAGGCATTGATGATAATGGGGAGGGGATGATGATGATGGGCAGGCATTGATGATGATGGGGAGGCCATGATGATGATGGGGAGGCAATGATGATGATGGGGAGACAATGATGATGATGAGGAGGCAAAGATGATGATTATGCGGAAGCGATGATGATGATGGGCAGGCATTGATGATAATGGGGAGGCATTGATGATGATGGGGAGGCATTGATGATGATGGGGAGACAATGATGATGATAAGGAGGCAAAGATGATGATTATGGGGAAGCGATGATGATGATGGGCAGGGATTGATGATAATGGGGAGGCATTGATGATGATGGGGAGGCAATGATGATGATGGGGAGGCAATGATGATGATAATGGGGAGTCTTTCCACAGCGCCCTTTCCTGAGTCGTAACAGTGCAGAACGCAGCATAGCGCAGAGGAGAGCTCCATATTTTGTATGGAGCATTATATGGGGACCAGTATCCTGTATGGAGCATTATATGGGGACCAGTATCCTGTATGGAGCATTATATTGGGTCCAGTATTCTGTCTAGAGTATTATTTTGGGTCCAGTATTCTGTATGGAGCATTATATGGGGGATGGGGGGGTGACATCCTGCATGGGGTATTATATGGTTGATGAGGGGAGACTATGTGGTGCCCATAATATTGTATGGAGGACTGTACTGTCCAGTCTGTACTGTGCGCTGCGAGGATTTGGCGGTTTTTGAGCTATTGTACAATTTACAATAGATATCAGTCATGTAATGAAAGAAGTGAAGTATTTGGCATTGTACTATACCCATATTTCTCTGCCGTATCTGTGCATCATGAATCGTGGTCTGTGTTAAAAGGGCCCACTGAGGCTCTTTCGCCCGGGGCCCATAAAAACCTGGAGCCGGCCCTGCCTGTGTTATTTCCCTTGCGGCGACGGAGCGTCGCCGCAAGGGAAAAGGACATGCTGCAATCTAAAAAGACGCGCCGCATGTCCGTTAACGCAGGTCTGCCGCCTGCGTGTTTTTTTGCATAGTGGAGACAGGATTTCATGAAATCCCCTCGACTATGCTGTAACATCTGGACGCTGCGTGTTTGACGCTGCGCCAGCACACAGCGTCAAACATGCAGCATTTACTGACCGTGGAAACACACCCTAAGGGCTCATACTCACATGCGTGGAAATCGTCCGATGCTCGCATGTGAAATCCCAGCTCTGGAGTGGCGCCGGATCTAGGGAGTGGGGAGCGCGGCTGCATGTATTTCCATGCAGCCGCTCACTCCACTCCCGAGTGCCGGCGCCAGAGCAGGGATTTCACATGCGATGATGCGAGCATCGGACGATTTCCACGCATGTGAGAATGACTGAGCCCTTATACTGCTCTCCTGCCTGCTCCTCCACGAGTCACAGACTGTCAAAACTGCAATAAAGCTGCCTGCCATCAAGGCACACACAGCACAGGAAAAAAAAAAAAACTGGCTCACTCTTGAGTCACTGCAGAGTCTGCCCTGGCTGCTCCTGTCATTTACAGCAGGGAGCAGCAGGCTCTTTGTATCAGGAAGGCACATCATGTGATGATGTGAAAGAGCTGTACAGCTGCCTGCAGCAGGGCAGGGGCCCCGGGAACAGGGAGATCATGAATTTTAACCATTTGCTGTGCTGTGCCTGTGCCTGAGAGATGAGTCCAGGCTGACCAGCAGCAGTATGTGTCCCACTCCCAGCCCAGGGCAGGGAGGGACGGGAGGAGAGAGGCTCTGCCGATTCGGGGCACCGCCGCTGCACCTCAGCTCAGCCCCCCCATAGTAAGTGTTGCAACTTGCTAGTAATATAACTAAGTCAGCTGGCTAAGCTTCTGACTGCTTCTGGGCACGAGTCGCACGCACGATGATATCAAGCACGGTGCACCGTGCGCAGGAGTGTAACTGACTGATTGTGTCTGTGACTCAGCAGGGATTAATAAGAGCGGCGAGCCAGCACCACACCACGTGTTCTCAGTTCTGCTCTGCCGCCCCCTAGCTGCCACAGCCTGAGACAGAAGGCTCAACTCGCCTCATTATAGATGCGCCACTGTCCATAGTAATATAATGCACTCCGATAGTATACTGCAGTCCCATAGTAATATAATGCACCCTGTCAAGAGGTCCTTCTCCGGTATCACACAATCAACAGAGCAAGAGGAGTGCGAACAATCCCAAGACCTTTATTATATGCAAACCTAAAAAGGTCCATAAACAAACCACCACACTGAGGATACAATAGTCCAGAACACAAATACAGGTCAGTAACAGGATAAATATCCCATGAGATCAGTCCAATAATCCAGACGACAGAGGATAAAACAAAAGAAAACCAATCCTTCTTTCTCTCTGAAGTGCTGTGTCTTTACACCATCCTCTCCACACAGGAACTGACTTCCACCTCTCTGGCTAAGTGCACACGTTCAGGATTATTTGCCTTTTTTTTTGCGTTTTTTCGTGGCAAAAAACGCGTAAAAAACGCAATGAATAAAGCATCCTATTATTTAGAATGAATTCCGCAATTTTTGTGCACATGGTGCGTTTTTTTCCAGTTTTGCTCAGGAAAATTCGGCACACATTCCTGAATGTGTGCACTTAGCCTGAGTCTTCCTCAGACCCCCTCCTTATCTCCTCGGGCTAGTCAGACTTGTTTGATAGCTTTCATCCCTCTTCTGACCTGGGAAATGTGCCTCAGGGATTAAGGCACTACAGGAGGTGACTCGCTGCATTTGGATAGCTGAGGGGTCATGAATGGACAATCAGGAGATGTCAGCAGGGGTTCATCGAAAGGCATAGACACATTCAGGCTGCAGATTGTAGGTGAGCTAACTCAATTATCAGCCAAAAGGCTGACAATTGAGACTCTAGACAATATGTGAAATACACAGATTGATACCTGGCAACAAAAGAACACCATGTAAATCAGTAAAATATAAATATACACAAAATGATACCCACAGAATATATCACACCATCACACACACCTAAAAGGGTGGTTATTAATGGAGCACACTCGGACTGGGTCACGGTTAGCAGTGGGGTACCACAGGGGTCAGTTTGGGGCCGCTTCTCTTTAACATATTTATTAATGACCTTGTAGGGGGCATACAGAGTAGTATTTCAATATTTGCAGATGACACTAAACTCTGCAGGGTAATAAATACAGAGGAGGACAATTTTATATTACAGGAGGATTTATGTAAACTAGAAGCTTGGGCTGATAAATGGCAAATGAGCTTTAATGGGGATAAATGTAAGGTCATGCACTTGGGTAGAACAAACAAAATGTATAATTATGTGCTTAATTGTAAAACACTGGGCAAAACTGTCACTGAAAAAGACCTGGGTGTATGGGTGGACGACAAACTCACATTTAGTGGCCAATGTCAGGCAGCTGCTGTCAAGGCAAATAAAATAATGGGATGCATTAAAAGAGGCATAGATGCTCATGAGGAGAACATAATTTTACCTCTATACAAGTCACTGGTGCGACCATACTTAGAATACTGTGTGCAGTTCTGGTCTCCGGTGTATAAGGCCTGTTTCACACATCCGGCGGGCGCCTAAACGGCGCCCCTGGCATTAAGCCGCAGCGCCGCATGCGGTATTTTCTCTGAACAACGGATGTGCCGCATCCGGTTTTTCGCCGCATCCGGTTCACGAATGCGGCAAAAAACCGCATACGTCTCATCCGGTGTATCCGGTTGGCATCCGTTGACGCCGCAATGCGCCGGATCCGGCTTTTAAGCACGCCCATTTTGGGGCCCTTTTTGGGGTTCCAAATATGATTGGCTACTGTAATCCTATATATACACTGCTCCTACATCCCTTCTTTGACAGGTTGTAGAGGAGAAAGTGCAGTTTGGAGAGAAGAGCAAGTAGCAAGTGATTGGCGAACATGGAACCCATTATCGGCAATATCTTCAGGAATCTTGTTGATTTTACTGCGGAGATGAATCGATTGAGGTTTATCGTTCGGGAGAAGGAGCTAAAGTTTGAGGAGCAGCAGCGTCAGCGCCTGCGAAGTCGCCGCCGTATGTGGATCCACCCCATCACGTCACAGAGATTAACTCGTGGTGTCTATTCCACACTGAACATGGAGCTGCGACAAAATCCAGAGAAGTTTTTTGCCTATCTGCGGATGAATATAGAAAACTTTGATGATTTGCTGGAGCGTGTTGGAGACAAAATTAAAAAATCGGACACCTACTGTCGGTTCTCGATATCTCCGGCGGAGCGTCTCATGGTGACTATAAGGTAAGCTATATGTATTGGTTCTGTTTGCTTGAGCGCACTTGTAATTTTATCATTAATTGAACATCACAGGCCAACTAGGAAACCATATGAGTAGCCCCAAATCTAGTTATAAAACAGTCTTTCTCCTAGATATTATTATTTTTGGTATCTCCAATAGCCGTAGCTGAGTTCTGGTATGTAATGCTGCGTTTCTGAAATAATTTGTATTTTATAATTTGTTTTCAGATTTCTGGCAACTGGCGAAACTCTATCATCGCTCCATTTTCAGTATCGGATTGGAATCTCCACACTATCCGGCATAATAAAGTATACTTGTCGTGCTCTGTGGGATACTTTGGTTGGAGAATTTATTCCAGAGCCAACAACACAGCGGTGGCTTGAAATAGCGGACCAGTTTCTAGCCATCTGCCAGTTCCCCAATTGCCTGGGGGCCGTTGATGGAAAGCACATCCGCATTCAAAAGCCAAAAGGAACTGGATCTGAATTCTTTAACTATAAGAAATATTTCTCTATCGTCCTGATGGCTATTGCAGATGCGCACTACAAGTTTATCGCGGTGGACATTGGGTCTTATGGACGGTCTAATGACTCCCAAGTCTTTAAAATATCTGCTATGGGACGTAAATTGTATGGAAACCGTTTTCAGTTTCCCCCCCCTAGGCCACTGCCTCAAACCTCAGGCCCACGGATGCCATTCGTTTGTGTAGGTGATGAGGCATTCCAGCTGTCCCAACACCTATTGAAGCCGTATGCCAGCAGAGAATTGACACATACAAAGCGGGTATTTAACTACCGCCTCACAAGAGCCAGACGGATGGTGGAGTGTGCCTTTGGCATTATGACAGCAAAATGGCGTGTCCTTTTGACTGCAATAAACTTGAAGACCGAGACTGTTGATGATGTAGTGAAAGCGTGCGTGGTCCTCCATAATTTTGTCCTAACCAAGGAACCAATTTCTCTGGAGGACCACAATCAAGAAACAACTTTGCACAACTACATCAACATTACCACTCGCAGTACAGTTGGCAGTTTCTAGAATGAGGGACCAGTTTGCTCAATACTTTGTGTCACCGGAAGGTAGTGTTGACTGGCAGGATGACAGAGTGTGATAAATGTATTGTTTCTTTTAATAATTTTCTTTACCCACAATAAACCTTTAATAGTTTACTTGTCTACCTTCTTGTGTGTTTTCTACTATAACCTTTTTGCCATTGTTGTGTCCATGGCTGTCACCTTTTGTCCAAAAAAGTGTACATTGTAGGCCATGTTTCCCCAACTGCAGTCCTCAAGGCCCACCAACATGTCAAGTTTTCAGTCTTTACTTTGTATTGCTCAGGTGATAATTGCCTCACCTGTGCAATACAAAGGAAATACTGAAAACAATACCTGTTGTTAGGCCTTGATGACTGGATTTGGTGACACATGGCCTACAATGTACCCTTTTTAGGACAAAAGGTGAAATTGTATTAACAAAAGTATTTCACCATTTGTCCTACAAAAAGTGTACATTATGTTTCCCCTACTCCAGTCCTCAAGGTCCACCAACATGTCAAGTTTTCTGTCTTTCCTTTGTATTGCTCAGGTGATAATTGCCTCACCTGTGCAATACAAAGGAAATACTGAAAACAATAATATGTTTTTGGTGGGCTGGAGGACTGGAGTAGGGGAAAACTGGGGTAGGGGATAATCTAAAAAAGTACACATTTTTATTAAAAAGAGAATACACTTTGCATACTACACAACCCGGGACATAACTTTGCCAAAAAGGTTGCATTTACGAACCTTTTAGCCAAAGTTAGGTGTACCTGTAAAACAATTTTAAAACTTAACATCGTATAAATTAAAGACAGACAACAATGTTAAACCAATGAACAGTTTATTTAAAAATATATTTTTTAATATAATTTTTATTAAATTAGGCCTTTAGGCCAAATGTTTCACATATAAATAAAAAATTTTTAAAATGTAACTAAATTTTTTTTCTTACACTTTATTTTTTGATTCAACTTTTTTTTTATTAACTTTTTTTTTTTTAATTTCATTAAACAAATGAAAAACAAAAACAGATTTAAAGGTCTGTGTAGTGTGGGGTGGAAATACTGCTGGAGGGGCTGCGGGACACTTCGACCGTGGGAGTGTGGAGGGACGAATGGGATGGTGGTGGGGAAGGAACAGGAAGAGGTGAAGGGGTGGAAAGACCAAAAGAATGGGAAGACAATGCAGAACATGTGGGTGGTGGTGGAGTGGAGGGTTGTGCAGGAGTAGCAGGTGACATAGTAGGTATTTGGAAGGGGGAAGGAGATTGGTAAGTAGAAGTGTGGTAGGGGGTAGGTGGCTGGTAGTGGGTAGGTTGTTGGTACTGGGGAGGTGGTTGGTACTGGGTAGGTGGTTGGACCTGGGGAGGTGGTTGGTACTGGGGAGGTGGTTGGTACTGGGTAGGTGGTTGGACCTGGGGAGGTGCTTGGTACTGGGGAGGTTGATGGACCTGGGGATGTGGTTGGTATTGAATAGGAGGGGGAGGAGGTATGGCAGGTGGAGGGGGGGGAAGATGGACGGCGGCTGTAGGGGGGGAGGTGGTGGAATGACTGGGGTGGATTGAGGATGGGAGACAACCTGCACTACAGCAGCGTGGCACGTGTGCATCACATACATCTGCTGGTCATAAGATAGCGGATCTATGCGCTCCGCAACCGACCTAAAAAAGCTGTAGTTCGGTGGTGCTCTTATCTCAGAACGCACAGTTTCCAGAAGTGTCTTGACCTCACCAACTAGTGTGGTTATCTGACGAAGGCCTGCGGAAACTTGTTCAGATAGCAACTTAAGGCAGTTCTGGAAAGATGCGTTCATGTGTAAGAACTCGGGCGCATAGTTCTTTTCCTGACCCTTCTGACGCTGCCGCCCAGTACCCGCAGCTGTACTAGAGGTGGCAGGGTCAGAAGGGTGGGGTAAAGGGAAGGCTATATCCTGACCAGCAGATTCATGCATTGCAGGCGGCCACGCTGCTCCAGCGCTGGTGGAAGGGACAGCGGGATCGTGTGTGTGTGAAGTCTGGGAAGGGTCAGATGTGGAGGGTTGGTCAAAGTGTCCCTCGGTGTCGGTCTCCTGAGGGATCGCTCTAGAAGGCTCCAACTCTGCGGGCGCCCGAGTGCTGCTCACCGTGCTGTGGAAGAAACAAAAACATAAAATTAATATACAGATGTGGAATGGCCCTGTGTGAAAACAAAAAAAAAGTTAACATTTGATGTTAATATTTACCTTCTGGTGACCATGGTTTCACGCAGGAACGCCAGAGCTCGTGCATATTTGTACTTACTCTGGCGTCCTGAAGAACCACTCGGGGCCCGCATTTCCTTATTGAATTCTTTCTTAAAGCGATCCCTCACAGACCGCCACCGCTTCATAATTCTCTCCCTGAAACGAGAAAGCACACATTGGTTACTATACAACAACCACACTTTAGTCCTCGTGTCCCCCAGAGTTCATGTTTTCATTGTTTCCATAGTGTTTCACAAAAGGAAATCATGAAAACATGAAGCGTTGGTTACACAAGGACAGAATTTTTTTAAAAACACCTTTACAGTCAGCAACATGAACTATACTTACGGTATTTATTCTGGGACCTAGGATTGAGGTCCTCCCAGCGGTGCATCATTGCTGCTGCCACTTCCGTCCAGAGCCGTCGTGTCACAATTTGATCCGCATGCTGGCGGTCCCCCATGTTCCACAGCGGCTCCCTTTCTCGGACCAGGTCTATCATCAACTCGACGTCCAATCCCTCCTCCGTGTCCGAGTCGGGAGCACGCTGTGAAGCCTGTGAAATGAACAATGAAAAAAAAAAAAAATTATCAGATACATGGTTTTAATTTGTAAAAATTATACATGTTACAATGGGAAAATTAATGCACAAAACATTTGTAGATAACACGTTTTTTAAAAAGCATAAATTATATAACATGGCAAAAAAAAAAAAAAAAAACTTACACGTTGAGAACCGCCGACAGTCTCACGACGACTCTGGGAGGCGCTGGGAGAATCCCTCTGGCTCCCAGATGCGAGAGACTAAAAATGAAAAGAAAAATTAGGATATTGGCAGGTGTTGGCCGCTGTGTGAAGTATGCACTAAATGTTTTTCTATGTGTTGTGTGTACTGTGATGTTGTGTTTCTGCGATTGATGTAGGATACTTACGAATTGTGAGCCCACTCCGGGTATCTCTCCACCCGTCCTTCTTCCTCTGGGAGCTCCTCGTCATCTTCAGATTCCTGTTATTAAAATAACACAATCAAGACATATAGCCCACAGATGGATTGTGGATAGAAAAATAAAAAATAGATATTTTTACCGCCAATTCCTGACGATGGGTAGGAGGGCTCCCAGAAGAAGATGTGTCCTGCTGTTCCTGCTGTGGCGGCTCTGGCTCTGCCTCTGGCTGTGAGGGAGGAGATGGCGATGCCCGTGGTGCTGGCGCCGCCGCTTCAGCCGATGCCTCCTCTGCCAACACCGCCATTGCTGCAGCTGCAGCAGCTGTTTGACGTTCTCTGCTGTGGAAGAAACAAAAAGGGACAGTCAATATATTTGTATATTTCTTGGCCCTGTCTGAAAGAGAAAACCAAGCATGTATTTTTATTGAAATGGGGGGGGTGTAATCTTTACTTTCTTCTGGCTTCCCTCCTTGCCCGCCTCTCCTCCTGTTCTCTTTTATCTCCAGGCGCCGCCTCCCCTCTTGTTGACGTCTTCTACTGTTAAAGTAAAAAGGTACTGTAAATTTGAGATTCCTTGTCCATGGCTGAAATAAAAAACAAACATGTAATTAACAGCAAAATGTGTGCTGTAATACTTACTTTCTGATTGCTATCCTCCTAGCTTGGAGGTCCTCTGCTCCCTCTGCTGAACTTGGGCTTCAGCCGCCGCCGCCGCCGACGGTGAAGTCTTCGGCTGTTGAATAAGGACACAAAAACGGACAGTGAATATATGGGTATTCCTTTGCCCTGGCTGAAAGAGAAAAAACAAACATGTAATTTAGAGCAAAATGTGTGCTGTAATACTTACTTTCTGCTTGCTATCCTCCTAGCTTGGAGGTCCTCTCCTCCCCTCTGCTCAACTTGAGCTTCAGCCGCCGCCGCCGCTCGTTGAATTCTTCTGCTGTTAGGACACAAAAAGGGACAGTGAATATATGTGGATTCCTTGTCCCTGGCTGAAAGAGAAAAACAAACATTAAATTTTTAGGGACATGGGGGATGACATTTACTTTCTACTGGCTTGCCTCCTTGCATCCAGGATGTCCTGCGCCCTTTCATCGTCAGCATCAATTCTTCTGCTGTGGAATTAACAGACCAAAAAAAATTGGTTTATATGTTTTGATTGTCCCTGTTTTAAAATATAACATTCAAACAACGACATTATTCCGACCACATGCAATCATTTTTTGTAGCCATCAACAGTACCAGGGTAAACCGTATCCCTGGCCAAAAAAAAAAAAAACAATATGATAATAAAAACATGGAAATTTCACATAAGAGCATGAGTAGCTAAGGTCAGAGGCAGCCAAAAAAATAACATTGCAACAAAAAGAAAAGTACATCAACATTTGTATACTAAACACAGGAAAATAATAGCAGCATGAGTAGATAAAACCGTGACAAGCCACAAAGAACAAAGATTGCAAACAAAAAAACATTAGCATAGTCATACAATTCAACAGACCATGAGTAGATAAAACCATGACAGGCCACAAAGAACAAAGATTGCAAACAAAAAAACATTAGCATAGTCAAACAATTCAACAGACCATGAGTAGATAAAACCGTGACAGGCCAAAAAAAAAAAAAACATTGGCAAAAAAAATGGAGAGAAACATTACCATAGTAAACACATGCACATTTCAGATAGTAGCATAAAAACCAACGACATCACTGGCCAAAAAAATTAATACTTTTTTAAAAATAAAAAAAAAATTTGATACACAAATACATCCACATTTCAGATTGTCGCAGGGAGACCAAGCACATCAATGCTAAAAAACAGTACCAGTAGATCTACATTATCAACATTCACAACAGTAGCAGTGAATACACAATAAAGTTCCCAAACAAATGCATTTTAAACTCGAGGACCCACCCCATCATCGGCAATTTAATTTCATTAAATACCTGGGGAACCAATCCCCATCACAGAAAAAACATTAAATATATAATGTACCAGGCCACAAAAAATAAACATCAGCTCACACAGCATTGGTGACATATGTATTTTAAATTTTTGAATTTGGGGGTGGGTGGTTCATATTTACCGTCTGTTTTCCTGGCGCTTCATGGTACGGATCCTGGCTGCGAGTCCGGTGGCTGCGTCGGTGGCTGCGTCGGTGGCTGCTTTCTGTAGCTCTCCGTGTCTCTCTGTGGCTTCTGTGGCTCCTGTGGCTTCTGTGGCTGTGTCTGATGTCCCACCCAATTTTTTTTTTTATATGTTTGCTGAGGGGTAGTACTTCCTTGTATCTGTTTGCTGTGGGCTGGTATATCAATTAACAAACCGGATGCGGCTACCGGATGCGGCGGACGCCGCGATGTGGCGCATTGCGGCGTCCATAGACTTTCATTGTAAAAAAGAACCGCATGCGCCGCATCCGGCGCATGCGGCTTTTTCGCCGCAGACAAAAAACGTTACATGCAACGTTTTTTCCAGACACCGGACGTGACCAGACACCGCATCCGGCACCAACCGGACGCGCCGCAGTGACATGCGGCGCCATGCGGCGCTAATAAAAGTCAATGGGAAAAAAAACGCATGCGGCGCATAACGGTTTTGTGATGCGGCGCTGCGAAAAAATGCCGGGGGCGCCGCAAGGGGAAAAAACGGATGTGTGAAACAGGCCTTAGAAAGACATAGCTGAACTGGAGCGGGTGCAGAGAAGAGCAACCAAGGTTATTAGAGAACTGGGGGTCTGCAATACCAAGACAGGTTATTACACTTGGGGTTATGTAGTATGGAAAAACGAAGGCTTAGGGGTGATCTTATTACAATGTATAAATATATGAGGGGACAGTACAAAGACCTTTCTAATGATCTTTTTACTCTTAGACCTGTGACGGGGACAAGGGGGCATCCTCTACATCTGGAGGAAAGAAGGTTTAGCCATAATCACAGACGCAGATTCTTTACCGTAAGAGCAGTGAGACTATGGAACTCTCTGCCGTCTAATGTTTTAATGAGTGATTCCCTACTAAAATTTAAGAAGGGACTGGATGCCTTTCTTGAAAAGTATAATATTACAGGCTATATTCACTAGTTTCCTAGATACTGCGTTGATCCAGGGAGCTAGTCTGATTGCCGTATGTGGAGTCGGGAAGGAATTTTTTTTCCCCAATGTGAAGCTCACTGTTTGCCACTAGGGGTTTCTTTTGCCTTCCTCTGGATCAACATGTTAGGGCAGGTTAGGATAGGATATGGGTTGAACTAGATGGACTTAAGTCTTCCTTCAACCTTAATAACTATATTACTATGTTACTAAAGCAGTATAATGCACCCCATAGCAGTATAATACACCTCATAGTATATTGAACCCCCATAGCAGTATAATGCAGTCCCATAGTATAAGGCACCGCCATAGTAGTATAAAACAGTCCCATAGTAATATAATGAACCCCATATATAAGGCAGCCCCATAGTAGTATAATGCACCCCCATAGTATAATGCACACATATAGTATAATGCACTCCCAAAGCAGTATAATGCACTCCGATAGTATACTGCAGCCCCACAGTAATATAATGCACCTCTATAGCAGTGTAATACACCCCATAGTATAATGCACCCCCACAGTTGTATAATGCACCTCATAGTATATTGCACCCCAATAGCAGTATAATGCAATCCCATAGTAATATAGTGTATAATATAGTATAGAGATTCCCGACCACCATTTCTAGGAGTAAGAAGCACTGAAGATGAGCTCCTGAATTTCCATCACTTTATACCTTGTGATGAGCCAACTGTAATGGTACTGCCACACTACACAATCCTGCTAGCGATCTCGTTAGCGTCGCATACTAATGAGATCGCTAGCGGGATTGTTTGTATATCGCTGAGTGCGGCTTAACTTAGCGATATCGTTAAGGACGCTATCGCGGTTAGCGATCTCCTTAACGACTGTAGCGGTACAAAAGTACCGCTAAATCGCTAAGAAAAGGTGCCACACTCAGCGATAATACTTACCCAGCGGGAGCGCCGACGATGAAATAGGGTCCGGAGCGATTCCAGCGACGAGCGAGATCACAGCAGGAAGCTCGTCGCTGGCAGCTGCCGCACACTACAACATCGCTAACGGGATCGCTAAATAGTGACGTTTTTTAGCGATCCCGTTAGCGATGTTGTTTAGTGTGGCATACCCTTAAGACAAAACCTGGAAAAAATCAACTCCGTGGGACAGAAAAGGGACCTGGACTGAGCTGGACTTTGGATTTTTATGAAAGAGGAAGAAATAGAGGATTTAAAGGACAAAGCAAGAATCTCTTGGAGGACAGACTGCACACAGGCAGCATTCATCTGACATCCAGAGACCTGAGCATCCAAAGGTAGGACCATCCTGCAACCCCAAAACAATCTATAGACTTCCTACAAATCTATCTTCTTAGAAATAAGGATTATGATTACTCTATAACCACAAAAATGGAAAACACAAATTTAGAAGTAAATGGGCAAAGCACATGGCTGGAGATACAGGACACCAGGGGGTCAGATATGGAGACAACACTGGGGCAGAAGAGCAGTAAAAGCAGGAAAGGAAACACAATGAGGGAGAATCCAGAAACCATTTTTTCTGATTTCACCAAAGAGGAAGAAAAAAGGAGAACCAACCTGTTATTCTACACAGACCAACTCTCAGCCTGGCACACCGCCCTGTGCAAGCAGTATAAACATATATCTCAGTGCAACACCAATAATAGCCGGCAGATTAAAATTAAAAGCAAAGCAGATGATGACACATACTCACTCACCATAAGCCTATACAACAATGGCACCGTCATGGTGCAAGGGACTGAGGGCAATCTGAAGCAGTTTGAAAACCATTTTACTCATATCAGAGAACAGTCACAAATCCTTAAAATATCACCTCCAGAGGCCATTTCTAATGCTCACATCTCTACAGAGACCTCCAGGCACAGCTGCTCAACCCCCAACACCTCACACCTCTCCCCTGAGACCATCAGAGACTGTCTATCTCAATTAGAAGGAGACTTGGTTCAAATTAAGGAAGAACTTCAAAGAAACTCACATAGAAATGTAAATGACCAAGCAACAAATGAGTTCAATAAGCTGAAATGTGAGTTCAAGTCAGCTCTCCAGAAAATAAGAGAGGAAATGAGTGAATTACAAAATGACAATGAAAGACTCAGAAAGGAGATAGCAGAACTAAAAACACAAACTCCTCAATGTCTGACCCAGCAGGGGGCAATGGAAACAAGCCAGAGAGCAGACAACATGGCCTCCACTGACCAGAATGTGGAGACGCCAAACAACAACACAGCAATAACCAACAATATGAATAATCCTGAAACCAAGAAAAGTGAACCAGCGAGAAGAGAACCAACCACCAACAAAGCCAGCATCACAGACCCCCACCAGCAGCCACTTAACCACCCCAGACACCACAAATTCCTGATATTGTCCTAATAATGGACTCAAATGGGAAGTACTTAAATGCACAATGGCTATTCCCAGGAAAGCGGGTCAGAAAAATTCACTGTGCAACTATTGAACAGGCGACAGAGGTCATCAATAATCCACGTTTTACCAACCCAAACCATATTATCATACACACAGGTACAAACAATCTGCCTGACCAGCACCAGCAGATCGCAGGACAACTGGCCCAACTAGCAAAGAAGGCAAAACTAAAATTCCCAGACAGCAAAATCATTCTGTCATCCCTGCTCCCAACAAAGGACATATCCAGGCAAACCACTCAAAGCATCAATATGGAACTGACAGAAAGGGTCAAGACTGTCCCAAACGTGACCCTGGCACAACACCTTTCCATAAACCACCATCGCCTATATGATAATAAGCACCTCAACAAACAAGGGGTCAGCCTCCTGGCCAAAGAGCTAAAAGACATCGTTCTAAACTTAGGACCCAGGCCTGGATTCAACAGTAACCAACATCACACCGAAAGACCCCTAACAATAAAAAGACAGAAAACCCCAATCCTATCTCCAGAAGCTGGAAACAAAGCTCTTCACCCAAAATCAGACCATCAGAGGAGGAGACCTCCATGGAGGGGTCCATCGACCCCACACAGATACACGCAGAGCAGAGATATGGATGAGGTAAAGACCCTGCTCAGCGCACTATGCAGGAAACTAATGTGACTGGATGGAACCAAGCACACCTACAAAACAGTCAGAAATCCAGTTTGTCCTACACAGCCATACTCATTACAAGGTATATACACACAAGATATATAGAAAAAATGACTTCACTTACAATCAGCAGCTGGAATATTCAGGGTCTCAACACCTCGACCTTTGGATGTAAAACAAATGACCCTGACTTTATTCAAAGACAGAAAAATATAGACATCCAGATCCTCCTGGAAACATGGACCAGAGCCGAAAACGAATCCCTGGTGCCCATCGGATACAGGGAAATCTCTGTCCCTGCCCTGAAAAATAAAAACATCAAACAGGGCCGGAGCTCAGGAGGAATACTGATCTGGTATAAAGATGAGCTCCACCAATACATCAATCCGGTGAAGAGAGGAGGCAGCCACATATGGATCAGGATCAGCAGCTCCATCCTCACCTCTCAGTCTGATGTCCACCTCTGCGCCACCTATATACCACCGCCAGAGTCCCCCTACTTCAATTCAGACTGCTTCGAGATCTTACAAAGAGAAGCCGCCCACTATCAGGCCCTGGGCAAAGTTTTCATCTTTGGGGACCTCATTGCAAGAACAGGGAGAGAAAACGACTTCCTGACCACGGATGGGAACATCTACATATTTGGAGCAGAGAATGACGGCCAAGACTCAGTACACACAGAGAGAAACAGCTAAGACAGTACAGTCAACAAAAGTGGTAAAAAGCTCCTGAACGTATGTAGAAGTTTAGGACTTCATATTCTTAATGGACGTACCAAAGGAGACTCTTTGGGGAGGTGTACACTAAACTCCCATGTAGGGAGGAGTGTAGTAGATTATGCCATTACAGATATGAACCTGGCAAATATCAGCGCCTTCATAGTCACCCCACAAACGCACCTGTCAGACCACAGCCAACTTCTTCTGTACTTGAAATCTACAGAGAAACCATCCACTCAAAAGCCACAGCATAGCGGCCTCTTCAACCGGCCTCCATCCTATAAATGGTCCAAAACGTCGGCATTAAAGTATAAAGAGGCTCTCAGCAGACCTGAAATACAGCGCATGCTCCACCACTTCTACAACCACAAGTACCAGCCTAACCCAAAGGGAGTGAGTCAAGCTACAAAAGACCTCAACAATATATTCCATGCAATGGCCAGACTGTCTGACCTTAAAAAAGTCGACTACAAGAGACCAAAAGAAAAACAGATCAATGTTGGTTTGACAGAGAATGTAAAGCCGTACGGAAGACCCTGAGAACAGCCTCAAACAAGAAACACAGAGACCGCAACCACCCGGGTCTGAGGGAAGCCTATGAAACCATACAAAGGCAGTACAAAACCATCCTCAGGAGGAAGAAGCAGAGTTACATCTCTACCAAGCTTAACCAACTCCAAGATGCTCTTCAAGACAATTCATTCTGGGAACTATGGAACCACATGGGCACAAAAGACAAGAAAAACAACATCCATATCCAAAATGGCAACATCTGGCTCCAGTACTTCAGAGACCTCTATAAAGACATCCCAAAGGAAGAACTAAACCAAGAACAGGAAAGCATAATGGCAAAACTAAAAGCAATGGAGGAAAAAGTAAAAAATTTCCAAAACCCCGTGGATACACCTATTACATTACAGGAAGTAGCAGAGAGAATCTCTTCCATAAGATGTAGAAAAGCTGGTGGCCTGGATGGAATCCTACCAGAAATGCTGAAGTACAGCCCATCAGAAATACAGGCTGCAATGGTTAAACTCTTCAATATTGTGCTAAGTGCCGGCTACTTCCCTCGTACCTGGAACCAAGGCCTCATCAACACCATCCACAAGAATGGGGACAGGTATGACCCAGCCAACTACAGAGGCATATGTGTCAGCAGCAACCTGGGGAAACTGTTCAACAGCATCCTGAACAAGAGGATCCTCAGTTTCCTCACCGAAAATAACGTCCTCAGCAAGAGCCAAGCAGGGTTCATGCCAAACCACCGCACCACTGACCACATCTATACCCTGCACAGCCTCATTCAGAGACACGTCCACAATACAAAGAACGGGAAGATATACGCCTATTTCGTGGACTTTAAAAAGGCCTTCGATTCGGTGTGGCACCCGGGCTTATTCCTGAAACTGCTGGAGAGCGGAATAGGAGGAAAGACCTACGATGTTATCAAAAGCTCCTACACCGAGAACCTCTGCAGTGTGAGTGTGAACGGTAAAAGAACGGCTTATTTCCAGCAGAGCCGTGGAGTCAGACAAGGCTGCAGCCTAAGTCCAACGCTCTTCAACATTTACATCAACGAGCTGGCTACCGCTCTGGAATCTTCCACAGCACCAGGTCCCACCCTCCACGACACCCAGGTGAAATTCCTGCTGTATGCAGATGACCTGCTGCTTCTGTCACCAACTGAGAAAGGCCTCCAAGACAACCTGAAAATCCTAGAGAAATTCAGCTCCACCTGGACACTACCGGTCAACCTAAAGAAAACCAACATCATGGTGTTCCAGAGGAGAAAGAGAAAATTAGACCAGCACCCTTCATTTGTCCTCAACAACTGCGCCCTTACAGGAACAGACAAATATACCTACCTGGGCCTAGAGATTCACCAGTCAGGGAGCTTCAAACAAGCTATAGAGACCCTGAAAGACAAGGCCTGTAAAACCTTCTATGGCATCCGAAGGAAACTCTACCATCTGAAGCCACCAGTGAGGGTCTGGTTAAAAATCTTCGACTCTGTCATCGCCCCAATCCTCCTGTATGGCAGTGAAGTCTGGGGTCCTCACACCTACCCAGACTGGTCAAGGTGGGATTCCAGCCCAACAGAAATATTCCACCTGGAATTCTGCAAGCACCTTCTCCAAGTCCATTGGAGCACCTCCAACAGTGCCTGCCGGGCCGAGCTGGGCAGATTCCCTCTACACCTAACGGTTCTAAAGAGGGCACTGTCATTCCAGGCTCACCTACATAGGAGCAATCCAAGCTCCCATCACCATAAAGCCCTGACACATGTAGGTGAAACAGAAAAACCAGGACCCTCGGAACAGCTCACCCAAACCCAACCTGACCAGAACACCAATCACAACAACATGACAAAAGCCGAAATCAGGAAGATGGTAGACGAAGGCCAGGAGAGGTATGTCAGTGACTGGAAGAACGACATCATCAGCTCCCAGAAACTGACCATGTACCGGAGTCTACAGAGAGACTACAGACTGGCCCCATACCTGGAGAAACTCCCGGACCCCAGAGACCGCAAGATCCTGAGCTGGTATAGACTCAGTGCCCACAGTCTGGCCATCGAACCCGGCTGACACAGGCAGAGCTATAAGCCCAGGGAGGAAAGACTATGCCAACACTGTGACCAGGAGGCCATAGAAGACGAAACCCACTTCCTGCTACACTGCTCCAAATACTCAGCAGTGAGGGACACTCACTTCAGGAGACTCTCACATCTCTTCCCAGACTTCATCACCATGAAGGAGGAAGAGAAAACATATATCTTGCTGGGGGAAGAAGAGAGAGCAGCGGAGATAGCAGCGCGGTATGTGAGCGAATGTCATAGACTGCGAGAAAGAGAACTATGATATGCCATGGACTTCTATAGTCCCCACCCTGGATCTGCCCCATCCCCCTCGCTATGCCATGGACATCTATAGTCCCCACCCTGGATCTGCGCCCCCATCACCCCTCCCTATGCCGTGGACTTCCATACCCCCTACCCTAGATCTGCCCCTACCCAACATCCCTATCCCTATTCCCTTTTGTACACTTGCTTTGGCAAAACTAATGTGTATTTAGTCCTGCCAAAAAAGCTTCTTTGAATCTTGAATCTTGAATCTAGTGCACCCCCATAGTATAAGGCACCGCCATAGTAGTATAATACAGCCCCATAGTAATCTAATGAACACCATAGTATAAGGCAGCCTCATAGTACTGTAGTATAATGCACCCCAATAGCAATATAATGCACCCCATAGTATAAGGCAGCCCCACAGTAGTGTAATGCACCCCCATACCAGTATAATGCACCTCCATAGCAGTATAATGCACCCTACAGTACTATAGTACACCACATAGTATAAGGCAGCCCTATAGCAGAGTAATGCACCCCTATAGTATAATGCAGCCCCATATTAGTAAAATGCACCACCATAGCTATATAATGCACCCTTATAGTATAAGGCATCTCCATAGTAGTAAAATGCACTCCCATAGCAATATAATGCACCCCATAGCAGTATAATGTATCTCCATAGCAGTATAATGCACCCTATAGTACTGTAATGCACAACATAGTATAATGAACTCCCACAGTATAATGCACCCATAGTGTAACACAGCCCCATAGCAGAATAATGCACACCCATAGTATAATGCACTCCCATAGTAGTATAATGCACTCCGATAGTATACTGCAGCCCCATAGTAATATAATGGACGTCAATAGCAGTATAGTGCACCACATAGTATAATGCACCCCCAAAGCTGTATAATGCACCTCATAGTACAGTATATTGCACCTCCATAGCAGTATAATGCACCCTATAGTACTATAGCGCACCCCATAGTATAATGAACCCACACAGTATAAAGCACCCATAGTGTAATGCAGCCCCATAGCAGTATTATGTACCCCATAGTATAATGCACCTCCAGAACAGTACAATGCACTCTACAGTGTAATGCACCTACAGTGTAATGCACCCTCATAGTATAACGTAAAGGAGTTAAAGGTGTGCACACGGTATTAGATGGGGGATGAGGTGCTGGTATAGTGGACTAATAGTCCCTAACATATAGCATACAAATTATACCGCACACTAGTAGGAATTCCATGCAAATTATAACTTTATTTGTGGCGACAGGGAGCAAAATGTATATAGCGACAAAGAAAATCTGATGTTTCGACTCTTCCCGAGTCGTACTCATAGAGTCGCTTAATTAAATGGTCAAATAAATTGGTTTCCTATAGAAAATGAGAATTCTTATGAAGAGGTAATGAAAGCTTTAGAATCCACCATAGGATATCCAATATATATTCAATAAGCACAGTGTACCTGACTTGCAATGATTGTAGAGCGGCGCTCCCGCATAGTATAAGACAGCCCCATAGTAGTATAATGCACCCCCCCACAGTATAAGGCAGACCCATAGTAGTATGATCCACCCCATAGCAGTATAATGCACCCCATAGTATATTGCAGCCCCATAGTAATATAATGCACTTCCAAAGCAGTTTAAGGCACCTTCACAGTAGTATAATGCACCCTAAAGAAGTATAATGCACCCCCATAGTAGTATAATTCACCCTACAGCAGTATAATGCACCCCATAGTAGTATAATTCACCCCATAGCAGTATAATGCACCTCGATAACAGTATAATGCACCCCATAGTATAAGGCAGCCCCATAGCAGTATAATGCACCTCAATAGTAGTACTATACACCCTCATAGCAGTATAATGCACCTCCATAGCAGTATAATGCAACCTACAGTGTCATGTACCCCATAGTATAAGGCAGGCCCACAGTAGAATAATGCACCCTCATAGTAGTAAAATTCACCCCATAGCAGTATAATGCAACCTGTAGTACTATAATGCACTCCATAGTATAAGTCAACCCCTAAGCAATATTCAATTGAATTCAATTCAAAGAAGCTTTATTGGCAGGACTAAATACACATTAGTTTTGCCAAAGCAAGTGTACAAAAGGGGAATAGGGATAGGGATGTTGAGTAGGGGCAGATCTAGGGTAGGGGCTATAGAAGTCCAATGCATAGGGAGGGGGGATGGGCGCAGGTCCGGGGTGGGGGTTATAGAAGTCCATGGCATAGAGAGGGGTGATGGGGGCAGATCCAGGGTGGAAGCAATATAATGCACCTCCATAGCATTATAATGCACCCCATAGTACTATAATGCACCCTACAGTATAATGCACCTCCATAGCAGTATAATGCACCCTATAGTACTATAATGCATCCCATAGTATAAGGCAGCCCCATAGTAGTATAATGCACCCCAGTATCAGTATAATGCACCCTATAGTATAATGCACCTCATGGTATAATGCACCTCCATAGCATAATGCACCTCCATAGCAGTATAATGCACTCTACAGTGTAATGCACCCTACAGTGTAATTCACCCTCATAGTATAAGACAGCCCCATAGTAGTATAATGCACCCTGTAGTACTGTAATGCACCCCATAGTATAAGGCAGCCCCATAGTACTATAATGCACCCCCATAGCAGTATAATGAACCCTTTGCAATATAATTCACCCCCATAGCAGTATAATGCACCCTACAGTACTATAGTACACCCCATAGTATAAGGCAGCCCTATAGCAGTGTAATGCACCCCATAGTATAAGGCATCTCCATAGTAGTAAAATGCACTCCCTAGCAATATAATGCACCCCATAGCAGTATAATGTATCTCCATAGCAGTATAATGCACCCTATAGTACTGTAATGCACAACATAGTATAATGAACTCCACAGTATAATGCACCCATAGTGTAACACAGCCCCATAGCAGAATAATGCACACCCATAGTATAATGCACTCCCACAGTAGTATAATGCACTCCGATAGCATACTGCACCCCCATAGTAATATAATGGACGTCTATAGCAGTATAGTGCACCACATAGTATAATGCACCCCCAAAGCTGTATAATGCACCTCATAGTACAGTCATGGACAAAAGTTTTGAGAATGACACAAATATTAATTTTTACAAAGTCTACTGCTTCACTTTTTCTAATGGCAATTTGCATATACTCCAGAATGTTATAAAGAGTGATCAGCTTAACAGCAATTACTTGCAAAGTCAATATTTGGCTAGAAAATGAACTTTATCTCCCAAAACACATTTCAACATCATTGCAGCCCTGCCTTAAAAGGACCAGCTAACCTCTTTTCAGTGATTGCTCCATTAACACAGGTGTGGGTGTTGATGAGGACATGGCTGGAGATCAATCTGTCATGATTAAGTAAGAATGACACCACTGGACACTTTAAAAGGAGGCTGGTGCTAGGCATCATTGTTTCTCTTCTGTTAACCATGGTTATCTCTAAAGAAACACGTGCAGTCATCATTGCAATGCACAAAAATGGCCTAACAGGGAAGAGTATCGCAGCTAGAAAGATTGCACCTCAGTCAAAAATCTATCGCATCATCAAGAACTTCAAGGAGAGAGGTTCCATTGTTGCCAAAAAGGCTCCAGGGCGCCCAAGAAAGACCAGCAAGCGCCAGGACCATCTCTTAAAAGTGTTTCAGCTGCGGGATCGGGCTACCAGCAGTGCAGAGCTTGCACAGGAATGGCTGCAGGCAGGTGTGAGTGCATCTGCACGCACTGTGAGGCGGAGACTCTTGGAGCAAGGCCTGGTGTTGTGAATGGACTTGAAATGAGTTCTGAGCAGAGGCTCCTCTGGTGGTTACAAGCGGTACTGGACTGTCCAGTGAAGATTGTGAGGAGTGGGAATCAGGTGTTACTGACTGGTCTTATATAAGGGAGTCGCCTTCCCATCAGGTTTGCCGGTGATCAATTGTTCTGGTCTCAATCCTTGAGTCCTGTTTCCTTTGTAGCCTGCTGTGTCGTGTCTGCATCTCCTGCTAACAGATAAGACATTTTCTTCTTTTTGTTTTTGTGCTTGATTTTTGCATTTTGTCCTGCACTTCTGTGGGGGCCTTCAGGGTCCCCTCCGGGGGCTTTTGCCCTCTCAGTTTAGTTCAGCCACTGATGTTTGTACATTTGCTTTTTCCAGTTTTTTTTCAGTGGCTGCTGTTTTGATTTTGTTACACCAGAGAACTAATTTAGGTGGTAGAGGTCGTGTGATCTCAGGTGATTTTGAAATTAGTAGAGTTGGTGCTTTTCAGGGTTTTTTGGGATTGCAGTAAGTGCCCTTCCTATCCTTTTCTATTTAGGTAGTTTGGGCCCCAACGTTTGCTCATACTATTTTCTGTCTGTGTCAGTATTTCTTCTTGTCTAACCGCCATTACATGTTTGGGGGCTTTCTATGTTCTTTGGGGATCTGCTCCGGGGCAGATAGCTTTCCTCTTCCTATCTTTAGGTGTAGTTAGTTTCTCAGGCTGTGATGAGGCGTCTAGGACCAACGTAGGAACGCTCCACGGCTGCCTCTAGTTGTGGTGGTTAGTCAGGGTACTGCATTCTCATAGATTCCAACTGCTCTGGTGTATTGCCTTTTTTACCTGCACTCCTCAGCTACCGAAACATAACAGTATCACCGGCCAAAAATTGAAAATTGTATGGTACTCACAGAAGGGAAAAAATATTGTGAAAGAAAAAAGGTTGTCAGAGTTGTCAGAGATATTTTTCTGTTTGTTGCATTTTTTTTTTCCCTCTGTATCTCTGGGTGCTGGGGAGGATTTTTTTTCTCTCAATGGAGTTTGCACAGTTGTCTGGCCGTGTGGATCAGCTTGCCACTGAGGTTCGGAGTATTGCTACCTATCTTGCTAGGTTGCCTGTTGTGGAACCTAGGATTCCCATGCCAGATTTGTTTTTGGGGGATCGAGCCAAGTTTCTGAATTTCAAAAATAATTGTAAATTGTTTTTTGCCTTAAAATCTAAGTCCTCAGTGAATGCAGCGCAGCAGGTTCAAATTGTCATCTCTCTCCTGCGCGGCGATCCTCAGGATTGGGCTTTTTCCCTGACACCTGGGGATCCTGTTTTGAGTGATGTTGATGCATTTTTTCAGGCCTTGGGGTTATTGTACAATGAGCCTAATGTCACTGATCAAGCTGAAAAAGCCTTGATGGCATTAAATCAGGGGCTTGATGACGCTGAGTTATACTGTCAGAGATTCCGTAGGTGGACAGTCCTGACCAAATGGATGACGACGCTTTGGCAGCCCTTTTTCGGAGGGTCTGTCAGATAATGTAAAGGATTTACGGTGGATTCCTGTCCCCTCTGGTCTCAATGATTCTATGTCATTAGCGATTCAAATTGACAGACGTTTGCGTGAGCGGAGAAGTATGCGTGGAATAGTGTTGCCTTGTGAACCTGCTCTTTGTCTTGGGTAGTGTTCGACAATTTTTAAATTAAATTTCCCCTTTTATCTCTCGTCCTCATTTTCTCCCGGGGCTTTCGTTATTGGGAGCGCTATTACCTGATGGATTTTGATTTTGCTAAACTTGTGGTTTTCCCTTGATCCCCTAGGAAAAGTCTTTCCCCCTACTGGGGTCATTCTACTTTTTGGCGGAATAAACCTCGTTCTCTACTCGGGGAAAAGAGGGTTGAACCGATATCAGAGAGCTAAAAAATTTTTGTTCTGTAAAATCTGCATGACATTATCGTAGGGGTTTCCCTTGGTTACAGCTATAATCCTGTTTTGGTTGGAAATCGTGTCTGAACCGGGCTGCCAATTTTAAAATCCAAAAACCCCCCTTTTTTTTTCGCCCCCCCAGGCTCGGTTTTTCCTGACTTTTTTGATGATTTTTCTGAGTGTTTAGGGAAAAAAAATCTGCATCCTTGCCCCCCATAGAGCTTGACTGCGCTATTGAATTTGCCTGGTAGAAATTTTCCCAAGGTCGTTTTTTTTAACTTGTCTGTCCCAAAAAAAGACGCTAGCTCTTTACAAGAGCATTGGAAAAGGGGGCATATCAGACCATCCCTTACCCTTAGGTCCGGTTTTTTTTTTGGCCAAAAAGGGGGGTTTTCATTAAAGGGCCCCTGATTATTCCCCTTTTTTTACAATTTTTCTGTGAAAATAAAATATGTTCCCCTTTATTTCTGCCCCGTTTTCCAGGGTGAAAAAAGCTACTTTTTACCAGCTTGACCTCGGGGGGGATATAACCTTTTTTCCATTAAAACACGGGGGGGGGAAGGAAGACGGGATTTAATCCCCCGGGGATTTTTGGTTTCCTTTGTGCCCTTTTTGGGTCCAATGCTCCTTCTGTTTCCAGTCCTTCATGAATGACATTTTCAGGGGGTTTTGTGGAAAAATTTCTGATTGTTTATTTGGAAGTATCTTGATTTTTTTTCCCAATGTGGGGGGCCCATGGAAACTGTTAACTTTTTTCCCTTTTTTTAAGGAAAACTCTGAGGGGGAAGGGTCAAGTGCTTTTGGCTACAAGGATCTATTTTTGGATTCATTTGCCCCCATCTGTTAATGAAAAAAGGCCCTCAAGGTTTTGCCATCTGTATTGGGTCCAACCTACTTATTAAAGGTCTTCAAAGATTTTGGGTTTTTTTTTGCCAAAATTTTTATGAAATTTATTTGGAATTTCGGTTTTTGTTAAACCTTTAACTGTTTGAAAAAAAGGGTTTTATGTGGTGAATGGGGCCCCTGAGGCAGCCTGCTTTCAGGACTTAAGCAGAGATTCCTTTTTCTATTTTTAGGCAGCCCCATGTTTTCCCTGCCTTTCAGGGGAGGTTTTGGGGCCCTGAAATTTTGGGAGGGGCCGTTTTGTCCCAAAAAAATCCGAGACCTCTAAAAGTAACCCTGTGCCTTTTCTCTCGAAAATTTTTCCTAGAACAATTTTTGGGGTGGGGGAAACGGGGTTATTGGCCTGAAGGGGGGCTTTTGAAGGTGGAGAATTGGTGGGAGCCAAAAACCGGTGGTGGCCTTGGACCAAAAATTTGGTTTATCTGGAATCTGCCAACGACTTAAACTAAACAGGCCGGGGGGGCCTTGTTTTTCCACCCCTTTTAATTTTTTTTTTCCTTTTTTCCGCACAAGAATGTTAAGGCGGACCCTCTCGGGATTTCCTTGCGGGGCCCCCCGATATCTGATCCTTTTTATTAAAGAAGGGGAGGGTTTTTCCGCCTTCCCCCCCCAATTTGAGATGGCCTGGAGGGGTCAGGAGGTAGGGCCCCCGGCGGCCCTGTTGGGAAAAATTGTTTTTTACGGCCTGTGGAAAAAGAGTGTGATGTCGAGTTTTTTGTTCCGCGCTGGCCGGCACCCCGGGAAATTTTTGTACCGAGACTTGGTTATCGGGGGCCCTTTTTGGGCCTACCTGTTGGATGCGGGAATTTGTGCAGTCCGGGGGGGCTTGCTCTCGCTCCAAAACCCTTTCTTCCGCTCTAGGGTTTTTTTTATGCCATTGCCTGTGCCCAAGACCATGGCCCAATTCTATGGATTTAATTTCCCCTCCCTGTTTTCAAGGGGAAGACCTCATCGGGGTTTGTGAAGGGGTTTTTCCCAAATGAACTCTTTGCCATTTTCCCAGTTGCCTCTCCCCGAATTTTTGGCCCCTTTTTCCTTACCGTGGTTCGTTTTTTACGGCATTCCCGAGAAATTGGTGACATAGGAGTCCTTTTTTCAAATTTTTTTGGGGACCCCTTTTTTCAAAAATTTGGGTTCAAATTTTCCCTTTTCCTCGGGGGTTCATCCTCAAACCAAAAGGCAAAAGAGAGAACAAACCAACATTGGGACTTATCTAAGAGCTTTGTGTCTGCGATCGGTAGGGTCTCTTTTTGCCTTTGGCTGAGTTTCCTTAAAATAGGGCTATCTCCCCCTTTGATGTCCCCATTTTTCTGAATTTCGGGTTTCAAACCCCCGTTTTTTTCGGACAGCGGGGCTTCTGCTGTCCGGGGGTTGACTCGTTTGGAGCGTAGCAACAGTTTTGGGGGCCCGGTAGTGGAGAGGTTTCCCTAGGGTTTATTGGACCTTTAGATCGGAGATTCTTATCCGTTTCTTTTCGTTTTCTTTTTCCAGGGACATTTTAAGACTAAACGGTTCCCCAAGCCTTTTTGAAAAGGTTTGTTGAGCCGGGTTTCCACTGTTGCCTCCTGCCCTGTTTGGTTGAGGGGAAATGGAGTTTGTGTTGAGAAAATATTGAATTCTCGTTTTTCTAGACGGGAAAACCCCGATTTTGGGTTTAAAAGGGGAAAGGGTTTTGGGCAGGAAAACAATTCTTGGGTTTTGCTTCGGACTCCATGCTAGGGACTCACCGGGGGTACATAGAACCCTCCTGACCGACCCGGTTGCCAAATGAGGGTTCGGGACCCTCCTCAAGGGGGGGGGGGGATGTTTGAATTCTTAAATTCGAGGAGGCTCCTCTGGGGTTTTCAAACGTACGGACTGTCCAGGGAAAATTGTGGGAGTGGGAATCAGGTGTTACTGACTGGTCTTATATAAAGGGGTCGCCTTCCCCCGGGGTTCCGGGGATCATTTTTCTGGTTCAAACCTTAGTCCTTTTTCCCTTTTTAGCCTGTGGTCTGTCGCATTCCCCGCTAAAAGATAAGACATTTTTTTTTTTTTTGTTTTGTGCTTGATTTTCATTTTGTCCTGCACTCTTGGGGCCCTTTAGGGCCTTTTCCCCCGGGGGTTTTTCCCCTCATTTAGTTCAGCCATAGTTTGTACTTTGCTTTTTCCGTTTTTTTCGTGGGCTTTTTGTTTTGTTACCCGAAAAACAAATTTTAGGGGGAAAGGGGTCGTGTGATTCAGGTGATTTTAAAATTATAGATTTGGTGCTTTTCGGGTTTTTTTTTGGGATTGAGTAAGTGCCCTCCTATCCTTTTTTTTTTTGGGTATTTTGGGCCCCAACTTTGCTCTAATTTTCTGTCTGTGCAGTTTTTCCTTGTTAACCGCCTTACTTTTTGGGGGCTTTCTTGTTTTTGGGGATCGCTCCGGGGGAGATAGCTTTCCCCTTTTTTATCTTTGGGGTATTGTTTTCCCGGCGTGACAGGGGTCTGGACCCAAAGTAGAAACCCCCACGGCTGCCTTATTGTGGTGGTTAGCAGGGGAAAGCAATCTCATAGATTCCAACTGCCTTGGGGATTGCCTTTTTACCTGCATCCTCAGCACCGAAAAAAAGCGGGTCCAAGGGGGGCAGCAAAGAAGCCACTTCTTCCAGAAAAACATCATGGACAACTGATATTCTGCAAAAAATAAGGCGTGGACTGCTGAGGACTAGGGTAAATTTTTTCTCGATGAATCCCTTTTTCGATTTTTTTGGGGAAATCAGAAAAACACCTCATTCAGAGAGACAAGGTCGCTACCACCACTTGTCTCATCCCAATTTAAAGTATCCTGAAACATTCATGTGGGGGGTTTGCTTCTCACCAAAGGGAATGGGATCTCCACAGTCTTCCCTAAAAACACAGCTAAAATAAAGAATGGTCCAAAAGCCTCCAAGAGAATTCCCCCAAACCCCTCCAAGAGCGTTTGGCGTCAACAATCCCTTTTTCCATGTGGAGCCCTTGCCCATAAAAAAGGGGAAAAATAAAGGTCAGGAACAAAACAAGGATTTGGGTCCATGGCCTGGAAACTCCCCGATTTAAATCCCTTGAAAATTGGGTCATCTAAGGACGGGGGACAAACAAAAACCTAAAAAATTCGAAAAAATAAAGTTTTGATTGGCAAGAATGGCTGCCTTTCATCAGGTTGGCCAGAAGGATTGGGCAGCCAGGGAGAATTGCAGAGGTCCTAAAGGAAAAGGGTCAACACTAAAATATTGACTTGCTGCAAAAACTCATTCTAACTGTAAATATAAGCTTTTGTTACCTATGTTTGAAATTTATTTTCTGTCTTTTTAAAAACATCGTAAAACACACATAAAAAACGAGGCAGCAGATATGTAAAAAATAATATTTTTTGTCATTCCCCAAAAACTTTGGCCATGACTGTTATTGCACTCCCATAGCTATAAGCAGTCCAAAAGAAATATAATGCACCCCATAGTATAAGGCGCCCAAAGGAGTATAATTTACCCCTAAGCAATTTAAATGCACCCCTAGCATAAAATGCACTTCCAAGCGTATAAAGCCCCCTATAGTACTATAGTGCAAAACCCCTAGAAAGAACCCAACATATAAAGCACCCATGTTAATGCAGTCCCCCTAGCAGTATTTTGACACAATAGATAAAGCACCCCCTTGCAGTATACTGCACCCCCCTGCAGTATAATGCAGCACCAAGCATATAATACACTCCGTATCTAATGCACCCCCATGGTTTAAAAGCAGCCCATAGCATATAAGGAACCCCTAGGATAAATTAAACCCCATAGCAGTACAGTGCCCCCCATAGCAGTATAATGCCCCCATAGCAACTGCCCCGATACAGTATGGGGGTGCCCCTAGCAATATAATGCCCCTCCATGGGTTTTAAATAAACCCCCATAGAGTGTATGCAGCCCCTGCAGAAAAAGCACCCCTATAGCAGTGGTGCACCCCTAGAAACCCCTCCAATAGATACGCAGCCCATAAAAATTTTTTGGCACTCCTATACAGTATAATGCCCCCCATAGTATATTGCATCCCCAAGCTTTTAAATCCCCCCAAATACCGTAAATGCCCCCCCCTAGTAGTATATCTCCCATAGAAAAATAAGCCCCCCCATAGTATTGCAGCCCTAAGAAATATAAATGCAACCCTTACATAAAAAAAGTCCCCAATTTAAAATGACCCCTAGCAGTATAAGACTCTGCAGTGTAATGCACCCTACGGTAAGCACCCTCATAGTAAAGACAGCCCCAAGGAAAGTAAATGCACCCCCACAGATAAGGAACCCTAGAGTATGATCCACCCCATAGCAGTATAATGCACCCCTATATTTTTGCAGCCCCTAGAAAATATAATGCACTTCCTAGCAGGGACCTTCACGTAGTATAATGCCCCCAAAAGAAGTATAATGCACCCCCATTGTAGAAAATTCCCCTACAGCAGTATAATGCACCCCCTAGTAGTAAAAATTCACCCATGCATTTTAAATGACCCCCAATATAATGCACTCCCTATTGTATAATGCACCCCGATGAAAAATGCACCCCAAGATTTAATGGACGTCAATAGCATAAGTGCACCACTAGTTAAATGCCCCCAAAGCTGATAATCCACCCCCATAGTACAGAATTGCACCTCCATACAGATAAATGCACCCTATTACTAAGCGCACCCCCATAGTATAATAACCCCACAGTATAAGCACCCTATGTAATGCAGCCCATCAGTTTTAGGTACCCCTGTATAATGCACCCCCAAGCATATAATGCACCTACGTGAAATGCACCAAACAGTGTAATGCACCCTCATAGTATAAACGCCCATATGTATAAGCACCCCCCACAGAAAGGCAGCCCAAAGTATAGACCCACCCCTTAGCTAAAATGCACCCCTGTTATTGCAGCCCCTAGTAAAAAGCACTCCAAAGCAGTATAAGGCACCTTCCAGTAGTAAAAATGCACCCTAAAGAAGTTTTAATGCACCCCCATAGTTGAAAATTCACCCTACAGCATATAATGCACCCCCATAGTAGTATAATTCACCCCATAGCATATAATCCCCCGGGGTAACAGTTAACACCCATGATAAGGGCCCATGCATAAACCCTCCAAAGCGGGAAAAAGAAACCTACAGTCCCCGTCCCCCATAGTAAAGGGGCCCCCCACATAGAATAA